>JANHGB010034972.1:0-10227 GCA_026283785.1 Coracopsis vasa
AGGTGTCCCTGCCCATGGCAGGGGGGTTGGAACTAGGTGATCTTAAGGTCCTTTCCAACCCTAACTATTCTATGATTATATGATTCTAATACTTTAGTGGGATTGACAAAGTAGACATAATTTTTTGTATGTACTTTTTCAAATGTCTGTTTCGTTTGAGAATCTGAATACACACCTCTCTTTACTCTGACCAAACTATGTTAAACAACCAATTCAAATGTACAGCTACTGACCCTGGTGAATTTACTGCATCAAGCAGTAAGCTCTTCCACACTATATTTCAACATATTGTTGAGAGAAGTGTGGAGTAGATTTCACTATCCAATGCAATTCTAATGCTATCCCATTACTACTCATGTTGCTGCAAAGATGTCACAGCACAGGCTGACTAAAAATACCTTTTTTTTTAAATTCTCAGCAACCACAAAACTGTCAGAAGTTGTTTGTCTTTTAGTACATGACTGCTTGAATGGACAGAGTGAACAAAACCTCTGAGGACTCACCTCCAATGACTTGTCCTTATGTAGTAACCTTTGAATAAGCTCCAAAACATTTAGCTTGTTAATCACCAGTGCATCAAACACTGCATTCAAGCCCTAAGCAACAAGAAGAAAAATAAGAGCATAAGATGGAGCAGCTGACCACATCTTATATTTTACTTCTACCATGAGTTGTTGAGCATCTTAATTCTGATTCCAAACAAGTAGAGAGATACATTGGTAGTAATGATAGCAAAATGGTAAATTAAAAACCTGAGCTCAGATGAGTAGAATATTATGTAACTGTAATGGGATTTCTCCTGTTACATGGAATAACCCTTCAGGGAATGCCATGTACCAGCAAGCTAGACCCCATATACATAGTCACAACAGTATTCTCCTTTCTGTCTTCTTTCCTAAGTGTTCTGCAGCATAAATGCTGCAGTCAAAAGTAAGGCTTCTGTCAGTAAGGTGGAGTTTCTTTAAGCCTTCTACATATTTTTTGCTGTGCAGCATGGTATCTTTTGACTGTCAGGTTTCAGAAATACTATTTTTAAAGGGTACATAAATTCTCACAAAAAAGGCTCTGAAAGATTTAACAGAGGTACCAGGATTGCTTTTCCTGAAATTACACTAAAAACTAGACCATACTCAGTGTTTTGCAGGACTACACTTGCAGATACTGCCCCCAGGTAAGCAAGCAAAAAAAAAAATAAATTATCCAGGGGTAATTCTGTTGAGGTGACCAATAAAATCCAAATTTAACATTTTCCCATGTTTTTTCAATGTTTCAGTGATCACCAGCCTTGACAATTCTTGAATATTTAGCCTATACCCTAATAACTTTGGAAATTACCTCAATCTTCTAAAGACTAAATGGATAAAAAAAACACAGCAAAAATAGTTCTAAGTGAGGCAAAGAGTTAGTACACTGGGAGGCCTCAAGTCTCCTTCTAGCAGTTAAAGGGAGAAGACAGAAGAGAGGTTAGAGTATGGCATGGTTCCTTGTAGACAGGCCACCTGGCAGTTAAAAGGTTTTTGGTTCACTAGCATGGAGATAGGAAGACAAGAATCCTGCTGAAAAATACATTCAGCCTATAAGCAATCTTTTTAATGTGCTATTCATCCTTTCACCCTCTGACCCTTGCCCCTCAGTGCAACAATAAATATAATTATCCTAGCAATGCAAGAGCAAACAAATAAAAAACCCAGATCCAATAACATCTCTGTGTCTGCTAGTGCAAATAATTACTTCATACCACTAAAGGAAATAATTGCACCATGTTTTAAGATAATTCCTTATGTTTTGCTTACAGACATCTCTGAATAATACAACAATCTACAAATATCTACTAAAAAATAATGACCTAAGGCAAGAAGTTTTCTGTGATTATTTCTCCCTTTTTTGCTAGAAAGGATAAGAAGGTTCTTGCTGCAAATAATTCTTCTGATTCTGTTGTGTTATACCAGTTAAAGCTATAAATTGGATTTATCGATAAAGATCTATCTATGTAAAATGTAAAAATCACTGATGTAGCATTTCAGGTAGATGATTTGATCACTCAAAACAGAATGTCTTCACTGAAGTAATAAAAGCCAAGAGCACAATGAAAATGAACAGTGACTGTATCTGTTTGCACAGGCAGATCCTTAAATAAGGGACATTAGGAAGAGATTCAATATTAGAAATGCATAAACAATGGCTACACTTCCAATTACATTGTTCACAAAAGCAAGAGGGTGGAGCTTTTAAAAACGCTCTCCTCAGTTACATCTTTGTTCATTAGCCTTCAACAAGAGGTTTTTGTAGGCCTACTATCTCAAAAATTACATTCAAAACCAAGACCAATGAACATTATATGCATTAAAACTAACGCTGTGTATTTTTTAAATTTTGCAAAAAAATGAAGAGGTATATGCAACCTGCTTACAAAAGATAAAATGAAGAATTCCAACAGATTGGCAGGGACACAAGACACATCTACCAGAATAATGCTTTTTGTCGACATTAATTAGTTTTCTGAACAGAACACAAAGGTGTGCATACGATTAGCTGTGGAAAGGATTCATCCTTATAGGCTTTACAAGTGCACTTGACAGATGCTGAGGTCAAAATTCAGTCAATAAGAGGATTCTTACCAGTATTGTAATTCCTTGTTCTTTGCACAGCATGGCTATTGCGCCTAGGATAACACTCACCAACACCCAGAATATAGAAAAATTATGTCCTTCCTTATCTGTCAAAATAAAGCATGCCACAGTATTAGGTTTTTACATTTAAAGGTAAAGTTAGAAATCTAAATTAAAATTAGAATTTTAAAAACATACAGCATGTAATTTCACAATCTTTTCTGTCAGTCAAGATCTGGATGCATAGACTTAAAAAGCATAGGGCACCTCTTGCAATATGCTGGCATTTGTCCCTTTATTGCAGTCATTTTCTATTCTCAGAGACATCAGAAATCTCCCTATTTGCTAGATGTTTTAGCCAGATTAATTAGAATGGCAGAAGCTTCACATAGTTTCCACAATTCATCATCTGCAAAGGTTAATTCCCAATATTTAAACACATTTATCATCCTTAGCCAGAGCTCTATCATTACTCGCCACTCTCTTCCAAGCTACCAGATAAGAAGAAATTTTTTCTCATAGTTACACATGAAGTATCACACATGCAAACTGTTTTAACTGTAGTCTTATCTACAAAGGCACAATGAGCTGCTTCTCCAGGGCTGCTGCATTTAGCAAGTACCTCATGTCATTTCATTAGCACTGCAATGGAATGCCATGGAGCTCAAAAATTTCAGCATCTGAGCAAAGAAGCAGTTAGTTCTTGCACTCAGGAAGCAGTTTTACAGCAGGGTGAGGAACGCTGGGGTTAAGAGATCAAGAGTACAGCTTCTGCTCAAAGAAAGAGTCTTTAAAGACTGCACATTGTAGCTGATTTTGAGTACTACAAGCAGGCATTTCTGAGATTAATATAACAATAAGCCCTACTTCAGCCAAGGTACCATCACATACAGAGTACATGGATACTTCACATAAAAACATATCTGTCACAACCTCTACTCCACAGGTGCAAGCAACAGAGGGAAGTGCTCTGCTCATTCAGAGGCAGTTTCTTGGTTCAAGCAACATGGGCTCTACAGGCATCACAAGAACCAATCTTTGACTTGGCATGTGAAAAAATAAAGTTGAACTCTACATTCACTAACTGGATCCCTTTCCTACTTTCCCTGATCTCTAGAGCAGTTCTTTCCTACTGCTAACGCAGGTTTGACCTCAGTACTTAAACACAACTGCAATAATCGTCTATGGGAAGGGTGAATGGCAGAAGTAGGCACCTACACCTAAGCTAGTATACTAGGCTTTCTTTCTCACTAGTTGAGAGAGGGGGACGCCTTTAGGGATTAAGTTATCTAATTAAATCCAGTGGTCCACCTTTCAGAGCAGTAGCTGACTCTTCACTGATTATAAAAGGAAACTAGTATACTAGCTCAGATGTTGTTTGGTCAGATACAAACCATAACCACAAGCGTGCGTGAAAAGGATCTGCTGACACTGGTCTCCTCTCTCATTTGAGGCAGTCTACTTCTTTTGTCAGAGAGCAGAACTTTTAATAAAAATGCGTAGAAAAACAGGTTTCAGGTTGCTTCTAGCACTCCTTACGTATTTAAGACTTAAAGCTTCAACAGTGTGAGTATTAAGATGTTTGAGATTCATCATTGCAACACCTAGCAGGCATTTGTTCCTTCTCCCTCCACTGCAAATTATATCCTCACACTTAACATCAGAGGTGCAGATGTTACAAAGTTAAAAGAAAGCTATCTAAAGGAAAGAAGTCTCAATAACACCAATACAAAACATGGAAATACAAAGTACATAATGACTGAAGTAAAGAAACACTGCAACTCAAAAAAATGTAATGGGGAAACTCCAGCTCACATGAGTTATACAGAACAATGAGGGTTGGAGTTCATAGGGGAAGGGGGTTCAAAATTTGTTCTAAGAGTACTGCTAAGAATAAAAGGAACCTGCCCTAAATACATCCTTGAAGGAGCTCTTCAACTCTTCAGATTCTGCAATACAACAGACTGTTCAGCCAATACAATGGCCAGTTCAGCCACCTCTTGAGATTCAGTGGGGTTTTTTGTTTGTTTGCTTGGTGGGTTTGTTTGTTTAATATAGAAATAAATTCTCCACAGAGAATGCAAAAATGGAAGGCAAAGTAATTGATTGTATTCACAAATTGAAAATCAGCCAATCTTGGTAAGTATAAAAGGGAGAACAGTGAACAAACCCAATGGACTTCACTGAGTTCACTGAAGTATGCTTTCTTCTACTGAGAGATTTCTTCTTCCCAGAATCAAATTCTGGTGGAAAGTAAGTCAGAGCAACTAAGCACTTCTCAGAGAAGCAGTTTTCAGTACACAAATACAAATGATCTTAACACAGAAGATAGTGGGGAGTATATATAGTAAGAGACCAGCTGGTGATTCACAAATGCTTTGATGATTCAAAATGTTAAGAGTAATAGGAAAAAAGGAACTAGGTCGAATTATCAAGAACAAGTGTAACAGCAGCACACATACAGAAACAAACTCAGAAAGCTCACATCACAAAATGAGAACAGCTAATGTACGTAAAGAACATAACCCCCAATTCCTTAGATATATTTGTAAGAAGAGCAGCAACAAAGAAGGGGTTATTCCAATACTCAGTGGGAAAGTAAATGGACAGTGCCAAGAAAACAGAAGTGTTCTGTGCCTTTTTGCTTCATCTTTTCACAATGAGGTCAGCTGCAACCAGATAGTAAGCACACCACCAGCAGATATGGAGCAAGAACAAAAAGCAACAATAGTGAACTATAAGACTTCATAGAGAAGTTTATCTGGTTTAAATTATGATTAGTTAAATATCCTTCAACAGGCCCTATGCAACCCAAAGTAATCTCTACTGTTACCTCTGAGAAATCATGAAGAACACATGAGAATCCAGAAGCTTCAAATAAAATAAAACAATGCCAACATGCCTACTTTTAAAGGAGAGATACAAAAGGGTAAGCTAAAGAAACAAAAAAGTAAGTTGACCAGTCAAAATTACCCAGAAGAAAACCCAAAACACTGAGACAAACTACTTTTTAAGTGAACCTCTAAGACATAAAATGATATGATTAACTGCTTACCAAAGACATACAGGTTTGTACACCTTCAGCAAGTTTGTGTGTGACACAAAACTGGAAGGACTGCCTGACAGAGCAGAGGATCATGCTGCCACCCAGAGGGACCTCGACAGGCTGGAGAAATGGGCTATCAGTAACCTCATCAAATTCAACAAGGAGAACTGCAAAATCCTGCACCTAGAAAGGAACAACTCCAGGCACCATACATGCTGGGAATCCCTCAGCTGGAAAGCCCTTGGCAGAAAAGGACATGAGAGTCCTGGTGCACACCAGATTGATTGAACATGAATCAGCAATGTGCCCTTGCAGGAAAGAGGACTAATGGTATCCTGGGCTACATTAGACAAAACCTTGTCAATAAGACCAGGGAGAGGATACTTCCTCTCTACTTAGCACTGGTGAGGCCACATCTGGAATACTGTGTCCAGTTCTGGGCTCCCCAGTACATGAGAGCCATGGACATATCAGAGTAAGTCCAACAAAGGGTCAGTAAGATGACGAAGGGACTGGAGCACATCCCCTGCGGGAAAAGGCTGTGAGCTGGGACTGTTCAGGCTGGAGAAGGCTGAGGGTGATCTCACTGATGTACATAAATACCTGAAGGGAGGGTGCAAAGAGGACAGAGCCAGGCTGTTTTCAGTGGTGCGCAGTGACAGGACCAGAGGAAATAGGCATAAACTGGGTTCAAACTTAAACAGGGGAGAATCAGGCTGGATAGAAGGAAGAAATTCTGTATCGTCAGGGTGCCAAGACACTGGAACAGGCTGTCCAAGGAAGTTGTGAATACGCCATCCCTGGCAGCGTTCAAGGCTAGACTGGACAGAGCTTTGGGCAACATGGTCTAGTGGAAAGTGTCCCTGCCCATGGCAGGAGGGTTGGAACTAGATGATCTTAAGACTCTTTCCAACCCTAACCATTCTATGACTCTTTGATACTGACGCACAAGAGGTGCTGTCAGAACATCAGGAAACGCCTTTTTACTCAGAGGGTGACCAAGCACTGGCAGAATTTGCCCAGAGAGGTTATGGAGTCTCCATCCGTGGAGATATTCAGAAGCTGTCTGGACATGGTCATGTACAACTGGCTGCAGGTGACCTGCTTGAGCAGGTCAGCTCAGGTGACCTTAAGGTCCCTTCCAACCTTGTTGGTCCCTTTCCAACGTTCTGTGATTTTGTGATTTAGATCTCCTTCTGAAAACCATAATCTGTCTTTGCTTTCTTTTGCAGCCTCAAAAGGTCAATAAAGTCATACATATAGTTGTAATACTATGAAAATTTATCAGTGATTAAACTTCAAAGAGAAAGTATTTCAATTAAGAAACATTTTATCTTGTGATTGCTCCTGAGTCAGTACACACGACACTCCCTCCCCCACCCCAGTTTACAGAAATCTCAGTAAACTAGGCTAGAAAAATAGATACAAAAGACCATAATCCAGCAATGCCTTTTTTTTTTAACAGTGATTTGAAAACGTACAGCACTGCATAAGTGCTAATTATTATAAGATACACACATGCCAAGAGAAGTAACCAGTCTAACAAAGCACATTCCCCTAATACAGTGCTGCTTCCCTCCAGAAGAATGTTGTGTCAGAAAACGAAACCAATCTTTCATTGGCACCTGTGCCCGGTTGAAACTGGTACACCATATTGTGAGTGGGCACTGTGCCACTCTAACAGATGGACAAAATAGTAACCATGCCAAAGAAACAGAGTACTTGCTTTTTCCTTTTTTTTTTTTAAACTATAGAAATAAATTGTTTCTATACAAAACCAAAAAGCATTGCTCACACAGTCCCTTCTTTAGGAGGACTTTAAGTCTGAAAGTTGAGGAGATACAATGAAATACCCACAGAAACTAGAAACAAGCCATGAGGGCTCCTCTAGGTAGGCTGCCAGACTCCAGCATAAGCATTCCTAGAGCATACAGAAAATTTTTTACAGCGTGGAATTGACTAATCCTTAATTTATGAGGAGCCTATTGATGATACACCTCAACTCTGTCTTCCCCATGCTAATTCTATTTTGAGAGACCTTATCTTGCAGTTTCCTAAATCCACAAGTCAAATGAAAACAAATTCCTTCAAAGTTACGGATATGAAGAAAATACTCCATTTAGAGTACCAAGATTAGTCTTACTTTTAAGTCAATATAACAATATCCCAAATGATTATTATCAATTCAAACATTGAGGCATTCTGCATCTCCTTCAAAGCTAATGGAGCATCTTAGGGCTCAGCCAGGTGACAGCTTGGAGCAGTTTAAGTAGTCACCATCTTTAGGTGAAACCCTGTGACCGGTTCTGTGAAAGCACCTGCTCCTTTGAAAGTCAAAGCAAAGTAAGTTATGTTGAGCTCCTGCAGAAATGTTTAATTTAAATTGATCAAATGCTTGTATAATCCATTAACATGCCTTGCCTAAGGGGATGGCATCTTCCAACTAAACTATTACAAATACTCATCTAACCAAGTTCTAAGAATTGCCCGCTTGTGAATTGCTAAGCAAAGGAGGAAGAATTATCTAGTCTTAAAAGATCATATAAGAATACACTGTTAGAATTGACTTAAGCCTGAGATTTCCTGTGTGTCTCCAAATACACATTCTACTGCAGCTCAGCATTTTCCTGAATAATGAAATTATAATAGCAAATGCCATTCCTAAACATATCCAAGCAACTCAAACTCATTACACATAGGCTACAGTAAGGGGATCGTCTATCCCTGAATTACACCATTTGGAACAAACAAAAGTTAGCACTAATTCTACAAAAAAAGGTTTTAATTTCTGCTCTGCCTACCAAAATAATTTAAGTAGTCACCATCTTCAGTAATTCACTCTCTGAAAGCACCTACTCCTTTGAAAGTCTAGTTTTTCCACAGGTAACTATTGCCTTCCAGTGTGTTCAAATATGAATAATAGAGCACACAGATGAAAAATCATGTTTAATAATAGTAAATACCTCCTGACCAATTGCGAAATAGCTAACAAACTCGCCGTAATAATAATCTCTTTCATACAGGAGACTTAAAATCAACTTTCAATCTGTAGAAAAACCTCCATAATACAAAACTCCAGTATTCACAACACTCATCACTACAGTCTACTTCACATACTTTATTAAATTAGCAATGAACTAGTAGATGCTTAACAGACAACTACACAGAACAGAACAAAACAAACACACAACCAGAACAAAGTATTTTTTAGAAGTCATAGCATATGAGCAAGCAGTTGATCCCCTACTTAATACCCTGGCTAATATTATTCATATGAAGCAAATCATGAACTCCTCATTTTACATCGCTCAGAGATCACCAATGCAGATGGCAAATACATGCAACTGGATCATTGTCAAAGTTGAAGACAAAGGAAGGCAAAATGAATACTAAAGCAATTTTAAATCGCCTTATGAATTCCCAGAGAAGCTGCATTAAATTTCAAAGTTAATAACACACAATTCCCTTCAGAACATACCTAAACAGTTGTCAGCTCTTGCTGTCTCCAAAGCCTATGCAGTGGATTTGTCCCCACAGCTGTGTTTTAAAACAGCAGGACAGAATGAAAACAACAGATTAGTTCCTTGCAAATATAAATGATATCCTATCAAAGATGGTAACATCAGAAACTATATATTGGAGAAAAGTAACAGTGTCTTAGAACTTAAGCAAGACATAATTTAACACAGTGTGTTAAATGCTTATACGTAAAAAGAAAAAAAATAATGCCACAGATTTTGGCTAAAAGAAACTGCCTACCCCAAATTCCACCAAAACAACACACTACATCAGGCAAACAAGCTGCAGTATATCTTGAGCTTCACAAAAAGCATTATTTGCCTTTGGAAGTTTTGCAGTCTGACACCAATACTCCTCTGACCTCCTGATTGTTTTCAGAATGATATATACTTTCTCCAGAGTACCTAAATGCTCCTCAAGAGACGAGTCCTTACTCCAAACAAATAATAATAAAAAAATAAATCTCAGATTCATTCACCGAGATATCAGGTGAAAACAAGCACTAATCAGTCTCTCTTCCACGACTTTTGTCTCCTTTAGAGAAGAATGAGAATGACAGTTCAACAACTACATCTACAGTACTGAAACACAGAGAGACTTCTGGAACACACCTGTACACAAATCTCACATTGCCTTGCTGCAAGAATAGTCAGGTTCTTCATGGAAGACTTATATAATCTATCTGTCTGATAGTAGCATTAGGATGCTGCTGGTGACAAAACAGTACGTGTTACTGAGGACACAAACACATCAGTAGTATCAACTCAGGTTTTTCAATGTTAGTTTTACTCTGACACTTCCTCAAAGTTCATCGGTAAGAGCAAACTGGCAGTAATTATTATAGGTACAGTGAAGAACAGGATTGCCATTTGGTGGGACCATGACAAGCTAGAGGAATGGGCTGATAGAAGCCTCATGAAAACCAAAGACAGAACTATGCAACAGTCCAGGCTGGGGACTGCCTAGGCAGCAGTTCCCATTGAGAAATTTTAGATTGTCTAGAGGCCAGTCAAGTAGTCATTTCTTATGTTCTACTCCAGAAGTAACATATCC
>JANHGB010034972.1:10405-25107 GCA_026283785.1 Coracopsis vasa
AGGGCGGCCAAACACTGGAACAGGCTTCCTAGAGAGGTGGTCAATGCCCCAAGCCTGTCAGTGTTCAAGAGGCATTTGGGAAATGCCGTTAATAACATGCTTTTAACTTCCAGTCAGCCCTGAAGTGGTCAAGCAGTTGGACTAGATGATTGTTACAGGTCCTTTCCAACTGATATAGTCTATTCTATTTCATCTCACCCACCCTTCTATTTACAAATGAATTATTTTCACAGCAAGGCACATCCAGGATGAACAATGAATCCCACCAAGGCATTCCAAAATCAGTTTTTAGACCAGAACCATTCTGGCCTGAAACTTTGACTCTGAAATGTCCGGATTTTGGCACATTGCTCATCAGCCTGCAGCAACTCATATAAGATTCAGAGGAAAGAGATACTCTAAAGCTCGGGCTCCTTCCTTCAGGCTCTATGCAAGGTCTGCTAAAGAACTTAGTCGTGCTGGAAATAACTTTTCATTCTTTTGTTTAGGACATGCCAGATAGTATCTGCAAGAACCTTAAATTGTCACCAGACTACCCAAAATGAGGTAACTGTTGGAAGAGACTCAAGTGTTTAACTTGGATACAAATTCTTAAGTACAAAGAAAGTCTATGTTTTTTTAAAAAGTTGCTGAAGGAAAATCAGGCAGTGAATGTGACAGTAAATACTGAAAACTGATCTGAAAGACAAAAGGCACAACTATGCTGGGAGACTGTAGTTTTCCTTGGCAAAACTAGATTTAAATATGCTTAAGTATCACAGCTCTGACCCAATTATGATGTAATGTCCAGTAAAAAGTAGTAAGTGCTGCTTAATATCTTCTCTTCATGACATTTTCCTTCTTCTGTATCAGTTACAAGAATTTCAGTATAAGAATGCTACTAAAATTACACTGACTTCTAAAAGGTATCCAAACGGCCTTCACAAGTTGTACAAGCACTCAGAATATTCCTAACGAGAGTACACATCGCATTCATAAATCATTCCTGACGTGTCCTCCATAACAAAATAATTACAGGGTCCTATATGAAACTCTTCAAGGTAGTCCTAAGAATTTGGCTCTCGAGTTCATGCAAAAATTATTACCCCTGCTATATAGGTCTACCTGTACCAGCAAACTGGAAAGCACATTGCCAGTATTTTGCTTTGTCTAATTTACTCCAGCATTAACAAAACAAACACCAAAGCACAACCATACCCAGTAAAATAGGTGAGAAAAGAATAAATGAGCGAACAAGATCCCAAGGCCAATTTTCATCAAGAAATTATTTCAGTTGAAAAAACCAAAACCTACTTGAAGAGGAGAAAAGTATCAAAAGTGAACAGGAATCACTGTAAATACAATTTGAAGTGGTAATATTTAAGTTAAACTTATGATATCAGAAATAATCAAAAAAGTTCCAAAACATGTAAATACAATCAGCAGGAGCTACTCACAGCATCTTAGAGCTCACTATGGACTAACTTACCACCTCCCTCAGCCTACACTAAGCTGTATGATGCCATGACTATGTTGTTAATTTAGATCACCTAAAGCCAGCTCAGGTACCTCTGTAATACACTGCCAACTCTGGTTAAATGTTACAGGCCATGCCTATTGAACTGGTATTATACAAGCTTTTCACAACACAGCTCCTCACAGGTTCACCAAATGATTCTTGTATTTCCTGTGGCAGGGCACATTCAGATAGCAGATTGCATGTCCTGTACAGTTTTTCGTAATCATGAATTCATGTATTATTGTGTGTTTATTTGTCAGAGCACCATGATAATTTTTCCACAACTGTATCTGAACTGCCAACCTGCATTCAGATCAAATAATGCAACTGATCTAAAAGCTCAATTGAAAGAATATCTACAATGGAATTGTCCATATTAAATAGAGCTGTCTTACAAAATCTGAGTAACACTATATTTAGCATGTATATGCCAGCACTTGCACATTCCAAGAATTTAGAGGGCTTACTCATATGAATAATTCTGTATAATTCATTAAAAATACAATTAAGGTTCCTAAAGTTCGTTTCCATTTAAGCTATCCCAACATAATGGCATAAAGTGTACTAAAATATTTAAGAATATACATTCATAGGTTGTATTTCTTTCAAAATACTTATTAAAATATTTCTTTATGCTTCTAAACAATAAAACATTTAACAGATAAGCCTATTACAAAACAGACTTTTCTTAAAATAACTCCTTAGTGTTTAACGGGAATTAGGGACAGCAACCCTTCCAGCTCTTCTAACAATAAATACCTGCTAAAGCATGGTTGGTTGGTTGGTTTGTTGGTTTTAATATTTTATGAAGGTATAAACGTTAATAAATTCAAACCACATCAAGCTGACACTTTTAGTTTTGCTATATTTCACTGAAATGTATGAATGCAGAAAATACACACAATGTAAAATTTAAGGGGCAAACAGAATGCTTACTTTCTCTAAATGCTTTACAGTAGCCAAGGAATGACAACAAAAAGAAGAGGGCACACAGTAGGTCTGCTCTGCCAACAATCCCAGCAACCTTAAAAAAAAAAAGAGAAAAGTTTCAGATTACCAGATTTTATTCTTAGAAAACCTGAGATAAAGGTATACACACATATATAAAGTGAAATGCAGAAAAGAATACTGCTACATCACTTTACTTTTTTTTTCTTTTTTTTTTAAACTGGTTTACTGGATTAGTGATACATACTTTTGTAAGCCACATCCTAATTTTGATCAGGTATTGCTTAATATCAACTAGGTGAATGGTTTGGCTTTAATTTATGAATAACTGTTGTTTTAAGAAATAAAGAAGGACCTCACTAGAAAAAATGCCCCATTCCATCTGGGTTTTTTTTTTTTGGATCATGTTGCCTTTCAGTAGAATTTTTAACAAACATCCTGAACTCCAGTAAAATCAGCTCTGCTGAAATGCAAATCAAGACCGTCCACTTTCAGAAGACAAGCCAGCCTTCAAAGTGCAGTCTGAACATTCAGAATAGATAAATAGCTTCTAGCCTGCATAATCAGGAAAAAAAAATTTCCCCTCTGGCAGTTTTTTGTGTTATATTAATTGATTGCATTAAAGATACCTTCAAATGCATCTTGTAACAGAAGCTGTACTAATGCAAAAGAAAATGAGAAGCACGTTCTGGGACCTCCATAATCCTGATCTGTGCCAATCTATTTAAATCAAGAGCATTCTCAGGGCCATCACCAATCTTTGGTTCAAGCCCTTAAACTGTATTCACAATAACTTGCTGAGACAGAGCATGACATATTTTTGGATCTTCATTCCTCAGTTACACAAGTGTCAGATACATGATGAACTTTTTGTGGAAATCATAACATGGGGTTGGCAATGGACAGTATAGGCCCTGATGTTGGGACCTCACTAGAACATATACCCGGACCAAGGATCATGGAAAACGCCCCTCACATTTTAGTCTAGCTCTACTTCCTGCAGTACCGGGTTCTATGCTTCCAGGAGAAGAGGCACATAGAGGCCTTTTGGAAGCAGAGCAGGATGCTTCCAGGTTTGGGGTTTTTTCAGTGTCCTTTTTGAGGTGATGTTTCAGGGACAAAAGCACAAACTTTGGTTTTTGTATAGCATACCAGTTGTCCCATTTTCTGAGTGGAACAGGAAGAGGAAAGTAAAAGTATAAAGTGTATCTGCATTTTGTTTAAAGCTGGTTGCTAACCTGTCTTAGGAGAAGGGCATTTTTCATATGAGTATGAACAACTATTTCTGAGTAACATCAGAGAGAGAAGCACAGAGACACGAGAGTACGACTGAATACACTGAGAGACTCTCCCCCACTTTACTCTCAGCTTCACTTGATACTGTAAAAGGAGAAACTGTTGGACTCCTAAATGCAGTTCAGAGAAACTTGTTAATTTATCCAAAGCCATGCACCTAACTTCCCTGCTTCTTTTTCTATTTTATAAAGGTATTAAGAGAATTAACTCAATGGCTGTGGACTGCTTTAAAAGGTGAAAATAATGACGTGCCATTCTGTTTCAGGAGCTATTCTCAGCTAATGAGATAAAAGTAAAGGTGAACTGACACAATTTTGAAAATAAATGCCAACTTGTTATAACAAAGAGATTAAGAGGCTAATAACACACATATGGCCTCAGACGACTCCAACAGTACAATGTTATCTCAAATGCAGGATCAGGTCTGTAGTCCCAGTAACAAGGTAAACAAAAAAAAAACCCCAGTTTTAAATTAGCATCAGGAATATTCTTATGTCTGTGTTTCATTTAGTATTCCATCACTCAAATGTTACAAAGAATAACCATTTTATAGAAGACTGCACCACAAGAGTGTTTACATGTAGGTAGAAAAATGACAGCTGTTTTCCTTACATAGGTACTGAAAGCTGTAAACTTTTCAAGATCTGTTTTATGTGACTCTTTTGTGCTGTACATACCAAAATCCAAAGCAGCAAGCAGACAGTTTCCTCACAATTTTATGTCAAAATATGTCATCTCATTTCAAAACCAAGATGTGATGATACTTAAAACTCACAGATTTAAAATCATGAAGAATGCTTCTTGAGGAGATGCTGCCTGATACACACTCATGCTAGAACCATAGCAGTATGATGACTGCTTCAGTGCAGTAAGATTTATTATTCACCACATAAATGATCAGAGGCCTTTGTTTACTCCTGGATCTTCGAAGACATATGGTATATAAGCATCCTACTTTTTTCCTTTTCTTCCAATGTTTGCCCTAAGTATACACAAGTCTTCAAACCTCATATATGCAAGCAAACCACTTCACTTGTAATTTATTTGACATGACCAAGGTCTTACTAACATTTGCCTGCTGATTTAAATATATTTTTAGAGTTAAATGGAATGAAGATGATGATTATGGATAATGATAAAGGAGTCAATAGTAGATTTATATTACAAAGTTAAGGCTCAAGTGAGATTTCTTTTTACATGTCAGAGCATCAAAAGCACTGAAGACTTGTTTTACTGCACTTGACATCTAGAACTGGTTTTGGAGAAAAAAACACAAGAGGTCCTTCTGACATCAGCACAACACGCCCTCACGAAGAAGTTATTCTGCAGGCGAGCAAACACCAGAGAATGATTGACAGGATGTGTTAGCCACACTGCCAAAAAAGGTGCCAAATTACTAACACACAACTTCGCACCATCTCTAGGTTTCCCAATACATACAGGGTTCCCAGTCAGCTGAGAGGCATAGCTTTCCATAACCTCTTCCCCATCAATCATGTGCAAAGCAAATGAAAAAAAAGCCAAAACCACAGCATATTGTGAATAAATGAAAAATCAGTTCCACACATATATAAGGTGCATTGAGGATTCAGCGTTCAATGCAAGCAGAGAGATCAAAGTTAAAGTTAGTATTTTTTCCAGTAGCTTAGTCCTTCCAAACTCTAAGAGAAATGACTCCTGCATTGCAATTTTTTTTATATTTTATTTATTCATTATTACAAGATCAAGCAATCAGGGACCACATCCAGCAAGCCCACTGGCATAAGGTCATAAGATTTTCTTAGCTATGAGCACAAAAAGAGAGTTTTTAAAAAACCCTGTCTCCTCCCTGTTCACTAGAATTTCCACACAAGGACTTTGATCTTTGCCACACATGTGCCATGTTTCTATTCTGCATCTTTACAGCTTCAACTTCCAGCCACTGTTACTCTTTTGTCTGCATTATTAAAGGGCCCACTACTATGAAATCTGTGTTCTCCACGTTCATAATTACAGACTGTGATAAAAAAAATTAAATCCTTTAATCTTCTCCTTCATATTAAAATATAAACCCATGGAGTTTGATCTCTCATGACACGGGATGATTTCCAGTCCTTTGATCATTTTCATGGCTCTTCCGAGCCCTCTCCATTTTTCCTAATGTTGTCCTTGCAGCACGGATCCAAAACTGGATGCAGTATTCTAATACACTCACATACAGAGTTCATATAATGCCGCTACTCCAATTTTGTATCTCCTTGTTTTTTTATCAAAGCAAATACAAATGAAAAGTAATTAGGGAAATCCAGTAACTAGTGAAACTCTGTAGTTTAGGGCTATCCTTCTTTAGTTACTGTACTTAAACGATTTGTCTTCCTCAATAAGGTCCAGCCCTGTGGAATTACCATCTTTTGAACATGCTAACCATAACATTTGATGGTTCTCATAAGACATGTGCCAAGAGAAGTATTGAGAATATATAAAAGCAATGTGTAGAGTACAAGGCTGTCAGAATTAATTCGTCAAGATGGTCAAGAACTTCTAAGATATAAATCGTTGGAGCTCATTATTCAGTACTTACACATTCGGTGTGCACTGGATGTACAGCAAACAGCAAAGCAGCTAGAAGAGATGTCTTTGGAGCCAGGTTTAGCCTTCTTCCTTTATTACTGAATTGCAGTCCACCCAATAATATCGAGAATACATCAACCATCAATACTGAGATAGTACAATGCAGTATTATATTGATGACATGAAAACCAACTGGGTAGAAGCCTCCAGCAAAAAGGTAATTAATTCTATACAGAAACAAGAACATTAAGGCTAGGAATTACATCAGTGGTTAGAGATATGCAAACAGAAAACTTAAATAATCCCATAGCAAAATCATATTAAATAGCAAAACACCCTTTTCCCCCACCAAAAAAAAAAAAAAAGCTGAAAAAACCCGATCAAATCCCAGCACGCATGTAATTACCACCAAGCCAATACAGTCGGCTAGAAACTATGTCCTGATCTTTACTCAAAGGTATTCATATGGGATACCATATTCAGCATAGTATCTACCCTCTCCAAAGACATATGTTAATGCTATTATGTTAATCATACCTATAGTTACTTAGAAATTACTTTTGGTCAGCAACATAACTTCAGTGTTGCAATGCAGGAGTGTCCTTGCGGAAAAAACCCAAATCTACTGGGATGATACCCTTGGGCTTAAGAGAAACCATGTCCAAAACTAACTGGATGAAATTATTTTAATTAAATCCATACAAAGAGGAAATTAATATGCAACTGAGACTACAATTTCCACTGACATTCCAGCTGAAAAATGTCCTAGCATTTGGACTGGCAATGTGGAAACCATCTGGGTACAATCAGTATACATCCAGAAAGTAGTCAGCTAGCACATCTTAGTGACTGATTTGTGAAATTGGTTACAGAGAGATTTAATATGAGTATTAGAACCAGAAGGAAGTGTAAGTGAAAATTCAGTCGCAAAACCCTGTTCAAGATTAGAACTCTGATAAAATAGAGAGGGAGAAGAAAAGGAAGAAACATCTTGTTATTTTCCATACACTTTTATCAGTAGATGAGATATACAGAAACTTAGTGTGAATAGGGAATTTTATATAGTTCATTTGGTCAGTCTGCATCTGGTTTATGTGAAATATATTAAAAAACTCTAACCTATTATAAATGTGATGCACATAAATTGGAGCTTAGGGAAATTAAGAAAACCAATTTCTCACTTGTGAAAATAGCATTTGATGGACCATCTTCACATGCTCATCTATATTTTCAGATATAGTAATAACTGTATCCCAGTTCACTCTTTAAACTAACCAAGATGTTTACTAGAGATGGAATATACCAGAGAGACCTTGAAAATAAAGGAAAGCATGTGCTGTGTAATGCACTGAAAGCTTTAATAGGTTTAAGACACTGACACTTTCTATTCAGTTGAATATTTTCCTTCATGACAATGTGAAGAAAGCCCAACGGAGAGTGAAACCCACAGTGCTAAGTACTTAAAATGCTTGATACTGCATTCAAGAGTCAAAGTTTTTGCTTGAATATGAGGACTAAGAGTGGGAGTGCTTCTGCAATCACTTAGTCCCTGGCCTAGACTGGACACATCTGCAGAACCAGTGCCAGGTCCCCATCCACAACACTAAGTTGTATGGGGAAAATAAAGAACCTTAAGATGAGTCCTCAAAGATTCTCTGCATTACTGTGCCCAGTTTCTACATGGTTTACTGCTTGCTCAAATCCTTGTGCAAAAAACATGAGCTAAGCATCTACACAACTAATCCTCATAAACGTAGTTATTTGACAAAACCAGCAAGTTATACGTACAGGCAGACACCTTCCCTACTAGGATTCTCAGGCACAGACACGAAGTATCAGGGAGGGAAGAGGTGGGAAGACTATTCAGTGACCAAGTGGCAAAAGGCCACAGTAGATTGATGCTATTTAGAAGAAAACCCCATTTAACAGGTCACCAGAAGGCAGAAAACAGAAACTACAATAGAAGTATAAGTGGTAGCATGACTAAGTGAAGGAAACGTACACCTTGTAGGCCTCTGATTATGTGACCTACATATTGAACCATACTGCCCCTAGTACCAAGGTATATAAGAGCGTAAGATGCAACCTCTGAAAGCTACAGTGAAATACAGAATGTCAAAATAATGTATACTTTGGGGAAAGAAAAAAAAATTGAAAATTAAAACTCAAATTGAGATCAATTAACAAACAGGAAAACCATATCCAGGAAAGGTATGCAACAACCCTTCAGATACTTTGTCATTCCCCTTTTCTGCTGCCTCCTGCCTATTATCAATTGAGTGAATATATGTTAAAAAAAATTCAGACCGTGAGCAAAAAGACAAGTCTCACCTGAAAGTTAGGACAGTTAGCGGTCGATATGACTTATGACTGGTATTGCTGCTGAGTTTGCTACCCCAAAAGTCATGATGCCACAGGTCACCAAGTGGGGTTTCTGCCCTGAGGTCCTAAAAGGAAACATCATAAATTACCAGATTCTTAACATTTGTTTTATTCAAAGCAGCTAAAACACAAACAAGTTCTAACTAATACAAGCTCATGCTAACACGAACATAGGAGGTGCTTTCTTGGCTCACTACTGATAGGTCACATCTTGGATGCCCGTCATCATAAAGACCAAGATGCTTGGATTCTGTAAGTAGGCATAGCTACATGAAATTTATTACAGCTATACGTATGCATATCAATTGATAATCTGGCTAACAGCTGAGATACAAAACACACACAAAAAAACCCTTTACCTTATAGTTTTGTGAAAAGCCTTTGATGTTAGGCTAGGTTACTGATGTTAGGCTAGGTTATCTTGCGAAGGAGGCCAACTACAAACTGCTGCAAATACCTATGTTTCTACCAGTGCTAGTAGCACAAGTACTAGTGAAAGCAAGGAGACCAAAGACAGAAAACAACAATTAGCTCTTTTTGAAGCCTTACTTGGCACAGGACCCTATTCAAGTATTTCCCCCCCGCCCTTAAATTATTAGCATATGAAACCAAGAATCAGAATATCTACTGTTTTAAAAGATTAACAGCAGAAGACAGAAAAATAATGAATTATTTTAAGTTGGGGTGGGGTAGGGGACTATTAAAAAAAAAAACAACACTGCAAAGGAAATCTCTACTCTTTCCTTTTATCTTAAAGCCATGCTGATAACGAAAATATCCAAATAACCTAGACTACTGAACGGAAAATATACACTTTGGAGAGGAATAAAAAAGGACCTTGGCAACATCTGCTTCTGTTTTCTGAGAGGACAAGCTAAGAAGCTTCAACTAACATAGTCATCTTCTACTTGCCCCTCTTATCCTCCTTCCCTGTGGCAATTAAATACAATTTATGCTATAGTAAATGTGCAGGTTAAATACACTCAAGACAGAACCTAAGAACAAAATTGCACTAGGAAATTAACAGCTTTCATACGAGTGTTGGTATTACACCTTCAATCAACCATGAGATACTCCAAACCCCACCCACCTTCTCCTCTGAAATTCTTCACAAAACCAACAAACCAAAGCAGATTCCCTGCATCAGGGACTGCAGTAATAGGACAAGGGGTAATGGGGTAATGTGTTAAAACTTACACAGGGGAGATTTAGGTTAGCTATAAGGAAGAAGTCCTTTACTGTGAGGGTGGTAAGACACTGGAACAGGCTGCCCAGAGAAGTGGTGAATGGTCCATCCCTGGCAGTGTTCAAGGCCAGGCTGGACAGAGCCTTGGGTGACATGGTCTAGGGTGAGGCATCCCTGCCCATGGCAGGGGTCTTGTAACTAGATGATCTTAAGGTCCTTTCCAAGATAAACCATTCTATGATTCTATGAATAAGCCAATACAAACACAAGCAGACAAACCAGGCTGCTAAACCCATGAAAGATTTTACAAGACCTGGTGTGCAATGTCTTATTCCTCCTACGTCTTTGTCTACTTACAAGATTCCCACATTACAATACTCCTGGATCACTAACTCCAGTTCTCAAATGCTGCTACCATCTCTCTTGCTTCTACAGTTATTTTGAGCACCTCTTGCGGTCTCCAGTACCTTCCGTCTCATTCTTAGCTAGCATTTTTGGCCTGCCAACATGGCAAGAGAGAACACATACAACTGGTAGTACAGCCAAATGTCTGGGCCATGATGCTGCTAAACTGAACTTAAAATAACTCATTTTTTCCTGCTTCTCTCAACACATTCTGACTTTCATCCATACAAAAATAAAAAAATCCCAAGAAGAGATTTATTTCTATCACTTACAGAACCATAGAATTATCTAGGTTGGAAATACCTTTAAGATCATCAGTTTCAACCATTACCCCAGGACTGCCAACTTGATCAAATCTGGACAGTACTGGACAACTGGATTAAAAAAAAAAAGGAGGGAGAAGTACGCTAAAAATCCTACCACATTGTCAAATGAAGTGAAACATTCACTAATAGGTTACTAATCAATACACAGAAAAGAGAGCAGAGCTAACATTGTAGTCATATACTGCAACTGTTAATTAAGGCATTCTCAGGGAAAACCTTAAGAAAGACTCACAGGGGATCCTATTTGAGCTTAAGAATTATCAAGGTTCAGAATTGCTTCACTGTCTCATAGATGTTTCTACTGCCAAGCAGTATCTACAAATTTCTTTCTTCTCCTAGGACTAATTTTGGCCTTAGGCACCTAAATTCCTGTCACATTCCTTACCGGTATGCATACACCCCAAAGGTCATAATTTGACTCTCAGAGCCGGAGTGCATTCAACCAGGAGTCCAATAAATCAATATAGCCTGCTTTTCCAAGGGCAAGTTGGGACAAGGTTTTACATCAGCATCTACTGTAGTCTTTGCAGGGGCTGACTGCCACTGATCATTGTGGCTTCAGACTTCAGGTTTTTCCAACCAACAACACAGATCCTTATGTACATTTGCCAAAGAAATGGACTATGAAAAAGATTTTTTCTTTTTGTATTAAAATTTTAAAAGTATGTCTTCTATGTCACAGATGGTCTGCAATAACGAGATGTGAAATACACTGGCGATGTGAAAGGCTAGATTTCCCTTTCCGCTAGAATCAGCCTTCTTTTGTCTTCCATAGGAAGCATGCAGGAAAAGCTGAATACACAGAATTCTTAGTGATTAGATCACACTTCCATATGACCTAAAAAATCTTCAGTCATGTATCTTGCTGTTGTATCCAACTTTTGTGAGAAAAAGTTTATTATGTTAGCTTTCCCACTAAGTAGACTTACCCTAAAACAGGAATGGCTTGCTCTAAGAGACATGGCGATTTAGAAATTACGTATGATTTTCTCTTTAAGAACTGAATGTAGACAGCAAAGAATCTCTAAATATTTGATTAGCAGCAGCTTACACACAGCAAAGTTCAATACTTGAAGAAAGGTCAGGTTTTCTATATAAGGGCTTATAATGTGTCTGAAACTCTTCCTAATCCAACTGTTTGCCTTGCCAAGCTAGCAAATAAATAAAGATAAAAGTCACTGTTGTGTACCAGTTAAAATGCTGTTTAAAATGACAAGAAAGCATCTGGAAGACAGCCTTGGACCCCAATATAAATCTAACAACAGAATGTTCCACAATACAGTGGGCATGGGGTCAGCTAACTGTATTTTTCACTAAAAAAAAAAATTTTAAAAAAATTGAAAGATTGGGGAGGTGGTGGGAGCTAGTAAATTAGCAGAAAAGGTCACTGTGTGGTACCCAGGAAAATACTGGTATAGTAATGGCCAGTGGATCTACAAAATTACTTCACCTGCTGCCTCTCCTATTGAATAGGAATAAAATAGGTTGTACTTTTAATAAACTGTGCCTTTGCTAAATGCTTTTCCTCACCATTAAGCTGATAAACTCACTGTCTCTGCATTTTTCTTGTGGGTTTTGCATTTTCATATATTCATATGACCCCTGTGTTAAAATGATACTGTCACAAAAATCTCATTTAATTTCTAGGAATAATAGAGGATTTTGATGTGAAAAATAGAATAAGCCCTCCATTTTTTCAGACTAGGTATGAGTTAAGCTATATAAGCAGTTGGCTGAATTTCTCAGCATTGCCAACAGCTATAATCCTGGTGCAGGTTGTTTTGTTGCATAGATAAACTGAAACATTTTGAAAGTAAAGTTTGAAATTGCACTTGAAGAAAACAACCTGCCTTGTTTCAACATCAGTCTTTTGTACATTCTTTCAGGAAATTAAAATATTATAATCCTGCCCAAAATAAAACTTTGCAGAACAAAACACTGCCAAGAGCTGTGTAATTTAAAATATAATGCTTCTTATGAGGAAAGAAAATAGCGTCTATAGTATTCTCTTAGAAGCCTTGAGATTTATTTCTAATTTGGCAGATGTATTTTCCCCCCATACATTTATAACTCAAGGTATGATGACTTAAACAAGCATAATACAAATTTGTCTCAGGAAACAGCGATTCTGTGGGATTCTAAAAGGCACATTGCAGTAAGTTGCCTCTAAATCTTGTGCAAGAGAAAAAAAATGTGAATTGTATTCTTCTAATGATATGGGTTTCCAGATTATTGTCCTTGTAAACCCATGGCTTCAGGAAAACAGAACCAACAGATGAGGGTGATTCTTCTTACCCTGTGCTTCTCTTGCCAAGCATTTAACATTCCAGAATAGCACAAGAGCTGCAACACCAAGACCCACTCACGAGCACTAACTGCTCCATGTGATTCTAAGAAGTGTCTCGGCAATTGAAGACACTCAACTCCTCGCAATCAAAAAAAATCTCAGCTAGAGGCCTGTTTAAAATGCACGTTAATTTCAGGGATTGTTCATTGTATGTATGATCAATTTTAAGACACACCACAAGAATATTCTGCCTCTATTTCAAAAAAATACTGTTGTCACAGGAACTTTTAAGGGGGGAAGGAGCAAAAGAAAAAAGATGTTTTCCTTGCTCCTATAACTTTTTAATGGTATAAACCACAGCTGGAGAACCTCTGCACCCTACAATCACTTGGTGATGCATTATGTACCTTGTAACCAAAGTAAGTTTATTCATTGGGCTAACTCATCTGAGCAGATGATGAAAAAATCTCCTATTAACATCAACAGGTGTTAGAAAAGTCCACTCCATACGCTCACTGACTTAGAAATTAGCCTAAAATTAGGTCTATAGGCAGGCTTGATGTACAGGTGCTCTGTGAATAAGTGTTACTAAACATCACATCCAGATTTGCCGCAACCTGAGATAATGCTTTCTTAGATGACAAGCACACAAATTCCTTCCCCTTCAGAAGGTAACACTTGTTAAGCAGAGCATCTCACTTGCAAAAGAATGAAAGGGGGCACATTTACAAGAGGGAGGGGAGGAAGCTGTTTAATCTGTTCACTCTTTTGTTTATGTACTAGAACCCAAGTCATGTTATTCAAATAGCTTTAGGAATAACATTTTGTTAAGCATACTTATGCTTCTAGCTTTTTGTTAGAGCACTGCTGCACACCTTGTTTGGCAACCTTAAATAAGCCTTTCTTAAAAAACCCAGACACAAGAAAACAAACAAGAAAAATGAAGTTCAAAAAAACCAGAATATCAGAAGGAAGTTCTTTACTGAGATCAGCTGTTGTCATTACATCTTCTCCTAGGACCATTTATGTCAAAAGGCATGGGGCAGGGGGGAAGAGAGACAAACCTTATTATTGATGATGGCTTCAGAATCATCAAAGACAAAATCTCCATCATAGCTGTTAGCAAAACAGAGGAAGGAAATTAATGCCACAACCATTTTAGCCCAGAATGATGGAAGGATGAACCACGATACACCATGGTCCAGATTAGATTCTGTTTGTGCCATTCTGTGAAATGCTTGTTCCAAGTTGGGAGCTTCAGCATTATGTTGGTTGCAAATCTGAAAGAAATACATACAAATGCACAGTTATAGCTGCATTTCATTAAAAAAATTAAAAAATGGAGAGTGGAGTTGGGAGAATAGAATGAAGTTTCATACAACTTTTTTTCCTCTCAGTGCATTTCATAATTACTGGAACATATTTAAGCATAATGTTGTACTTTGAATGTGGAAGAAAGGCACAGTTTCTCATGCTTGAGGCACAGAGATAAAGTCAAGAAGTTCTTAGATTCTAAGCTAAAGCTTTGGCACAGGTAAATTCTAAAACCCTGAGCAAATCACTGTATTTCTGTTTCTTACTAGTCTTTTCTAGTATAACAAACAGCCATCATGGGCACTGTGGAACATTATAACATTCCTAAGGGAATGATAAGCACTATAATTTCCTTCTGAGTGTGGAAAAACAAACATCATCAATTGCAAACAATTGCAAAAAGAGCTCAACTCTCTTCTGTTAATTGAATTAAAGGACTTAGTCTTGCATATAGCCCATACAGGTAATTCATACAAACATCACAGGTAGACATATACAGATAGCAGAGAT
>JANHGB010034973.1:0-26124 GCA_026283785.1 Coracopsis vasa
GGGACCGGGATCGGTCCCGGTGCCCCCCCCACCATAAATAACGGCGGCCACGCCCCCTACAATTGAGACCACGCCCATTTGGGCAAGCGCCGCCCCTTTCCAATGAGGCCACGCCCACAGCGCTAAGCCCCGCCCCGGGAGCGGGGGGGGGAGGGGGTGTCACAAAAATTCTTTCTTGGCAGCAACTTAATTGTCTCAAGATTTTCCACTCAGGTCCATGTTAGACAAGAGTCTGTAACTTAAGGGCTGCAGGAAAGATCGAATCATCCTGTTTATCCCTTTTAGGCATCTCCAAGATATCTGTTAACAATACTTCAACTGAACAAGAAACAGCAGCTTACATAATTATGGATGGCCACATCATAATAGCATAGTGCCTCTACAGAAGACAAAAGAGGAGAGAAGGCTAAAGTAACTATATCCATAAACTGATTCTGACATGTCCAGTAGAGGACACGTATACCATGATGTGATCATTATTGCAGACAGGCTGGCAAAATTGCTCTGTACGACTACTAACATGTTTGGTAGAAGTGATTAGAAAGAACAATACAGGGGACTGAGAGCTTTCCCCAACACTTGGCAAACGTATGGTATCAGTGCTGCAACATGTATTCAACTTTTCAGCAAGTTCTTTTTAGCATTTTGTATAGCCCTGAATTGTGCAATTTCTTTGATGTAAAACATGTCATTTCAAGGTTTAAAAACCATAAAAGCAGAGTTATACAAAAACTATGACATGGAGTAGATGCTCTGGAAATTTTACAGCATCCTACGTCTGGCTGAACTTACTCAATTGCCAAGGAAAAAAAGCCCCTTTAAATACAAGATTAGCACTCAGCCCTTGAACAGTAACGTCTGTTCTTTTTAGAATTTAATTGCAAATAACAGCAGAGGATAAAAATAAATAAATTGAACACAGTTACATGATGCTAAAGCCTTTCTTGACAAATACTTAAAACAGAAATGGGAGAGCTGTTAATGATAATTTAGATGGTTGTCTTGAAGAAGCTACTTCGAAGTACATGTTTTTATTACCTGCTTAGTCACACACATTTTCCCCATTAATATTACTTCTATAAGTGAGTAACATAGTTCTTTGCGATATTCACTTAACTAGATTAATAGAGAAGCTGGAAAATACGAATACAGGAACACAAGTTGAGCATTAAGCGTTTTACTGAGCAGTTCTAATTTACAGTTCTCTGAATTATGTGATAGACCCTCTCCAAGAAGATCTGCAACTCCAGTGCAGTTTAGCATGATGGTGAGAATTTGTCCCAGGACCATTTCACCACAGTACAGTTGCTGATTGATCCCTTCTATAAGTTAGGCACAGATCTTATGAAACACCTGTCTCTCTTTTGAGTAGGAATTGCTTCCACAGCTTTTCACTTAGTGTCACAGAGTCTCTCTTTTACCTCTCTAAAGAACTGAGAACTAACTTGTCCTGAAGTTCTCCACTTCTTTGCTTAATTTCACTGAAACTGGCCCATTGGTTCAGAAGTTATTAGGGCAGAAGGAGACAGACAGATGCAGACAGTACGCTTTCACCAGGCTCATATTTTCAGAAGGCCATTGCAAAAAACTGTGGGTACACAACACAAGCAATGCTATGTTGTCTGTCTGGGGCAAAGAGGAGTCTGCCTACAGCACTGGACTGTATTACAGGAATCCAAAATTACTGACTATTTCACATGCTTCCAGTATACCTCTGAACAGGACATTTTGTGTCTTTGTACCCTATCTGTCTTTATGGCTCATTTACCTTTTATGTGATTATGAGTGAAGATCATTGCTTACTACAATTTTACACAGTTATCTAGGTCATTTGGACACCAATCCCAGTTAGACTTCTGGAAGCTGTTGTAATATAAATTGTTACAAATAATCCAAAGCTTGTCTGTATTGAGGAGCTAACACTTAATGTAGAATAAGTATTTTTTTTTCTGCACTGTCAATTACCAACTTGCATGAAAATCCCATGCAACAATCTCTGTATAGAGTAAATACCCTTCATACAGAATAGCTTAGCAGGTACAAGAGCATTCAGCTGGGAAATGGCTGTGCTCTCGCCTATTCCACAGAGTCTTCCCTGCAGACAAGTCCTTAGAGTTAGAACAGGTAAGATTGTAATGATATTTAATATAGAAAATAATTACTATGGAGAGAATAAGTGAAAAAACAGCAAAATATTTTCTCATCACTATATTGATGTATCACAAACCCTTCTGGTGCGACACGCAACCTACACACACATCCAGGCCAACGTGTACAGTAACTAAATACTTAGGACTCTACTGCTGCTAACAGGAAAAAGCTTAATAATGAAAACTGCCTGCCTTAAAAAAGCCCAACAAACAAACAGAAAAAACAAACCAACAAGAAGCCAAAACACTTTTCTGTTTCTTATTTAGTGTTTTAGGACATAAGTAAGATCCAAAAAAGTGTTCTAATATGCTAACTTTTATGCTTGCATTAAAATGCAGTCTGATTACTGTAATAATCAGCAAGATTCAGTCTGAACCTCATTTCAAGATAATTGCCATCTTTTAATATTGAAGAGAAAAAAAAACCCCTAGCTTTTCAGCTTCAGTTGAAAAGAATTTCAAATCACAACTGCAGTTCTAGATTTTGCTCTCTAAGTAGTGTGGGTGAAACATCACGGAAAATTAAAATCTATGGCGAGGAAATTTGCTAAGAAGGTATTACATCTATTACAAATTATTATTGTCTTTCCTTAGCACGTCTTTAATATATTGTAAAGGTGTCAAACAATTTGAAAGAAATTACATATAACGCCTTATAATTCTAACAGATCCTATCTATTCTAGGAATAATGGTGGCTTGCCTAAAATGAGGAAGATGTTTTGCTTAAGTCTCACTTTGTACTACTGAAGCACCACTGTGGAAAGAAGAAGAATGGTTCTGCTGAAGTCCTCTGCAACCTTCCTATTAGCCTGAATTACGCCCAAGTAGTTGCTGGCAGGCAGTAAACATAACAGTGCAAGAAAAGCTGAACATCAAACTACCAGAGATTCCTGCTCTTAGAAGTAGGAGATCTCATTTCGTCAAATGGAAGTGGTTGTGAGCCAAAAGCTTGTCATCAGCCACGTAAGAGAGAAACACGGGACTGCTTCAACTTATTTAATTGAAATGTTTAATAGATATTAGTCTGTCAACACAAAACTGGGAAAGACATTCCTCCTTCCCTGAAGACGGTGGACATTAAACAATAGAGGAATGTGACAGACCCCAGCTTCAGCTTCCCACTTGCTAAAAATGAAGACACAGAAAAACACCACATAAATGCTTGCTGATAGCTTCTAAGCTCCCTTTAATTCAAAGTAGACAACCAGTAAACCAGCCAGCACTGCACAAGCACAAATGCTGAGATGACCTTATTCTAGAAGAATTTGCATTAAAACCAAGAATCATAATTGATCATAGTCTCTGAAGTATTAGCAAACTCAGAGCAAATGGCCATATAATACTGCAATTTTGCAGTACCTTAACACTGAAAATACTGTCACATGTTATCAGACTGAGTTACAGTATTTCATTCTTTTTGCTACACAGACAGCAGAAGCAGCCAGAAAACCACCTGCGGGAGATAGCACAACCAGTAGCAGCCTGTCAGCAACTGAAGCTTCAGAATGTGTAGTTTAAATACATGTACCAGCTAAAGGTGGTGAATGTCATCTCAACAGGCAAGAAAACATGTACAGGGAAACTAATCCCTGCATCAATTTCATGTGTCAAGCCAACATGTTTTCAGCCTGGGTTGTGGAGCTCAGCTTCACAATTACATGAGTACAGAGGGTGCTTGGGGTCTCGTGTGGGTTTTGTAGGGTTTTGTTTGTTTTTCTAAGCTGAACTTATCTATTTATTTTTTTTATATTTAAATCATGGCATATTCAATGGCTTTGTTATGTGATACTGTTGGGCTATATTATCTTAAAATACCTCTCATTTGCAAGCTCATCTTTGTTGACCAGATTTTTGTGCAACTCTGAGGTGTAAAATACCTTTCTAATTATGAAATATATTATCTAGCTGCCTCTTTGTATATCTAACACATCTACTGATAAATGCTTTTCATTCACAATGTAAAAATACCACTCATTTAATTCAAAGGGCTATTTCAAGGCTTTAATTAAAAGTTTTAAGATATTTCACATTTTTATAGGGTTTTATATCTTGGAATTAAGCAATGATTTTTGTAATGATTAACATCATTCTTTGCTCCATTCCCATCTAACTAATAGTTAAGTAATATCAAAGACATTAGCTGCTGTTTTATGCTATCAACAACTGTCATGACAAGTTACTCTTTGATTGACGAGGTGTTAATGAAAATACAACAGACCACAGATCTATGTGATATCCTTATGATTAGCAAAAGATAGAAATAAGAGAATAAAGACATTTGTTCAGCTTCAATATATGCTCCCTTTGGGTTTTTAACTGAGACACAGATGCGAACAAATGACTCCTGAAAGTCAGGCTGTTTAAAAAACCCCAAACATATAAACTTTAAAACCCTACAAGTTCTAGTCATAGACTTTCAAAAATACATTCTTTCAGGATTATTTCATAAACACCTTTGATCATTTTAATTTTCTGCTTTTAAGTACACCATCATCCAGCGTCAGTGTGGGATGCTCATTTCAGTGAATCTGAACTGAGGGCCCAACTTTGGGAACCTGCCGAGTTGTCCATTGATCGCAGACTTTGGAACAGCAGTGTTTTTCATTGCAATCATAGCTCTCAAAACTGCCAAAGCATTAATGATATGATGTGGCTCTTAAATTCTCTCAATTTTTCTTTTGTTGTCACCTTGCCTTCCATCTCTAAGATGCTAGTGCTTGATGGACACAAGAAAATAAAGAAAGGATAATACCTTGCCAGGAATGTTTTTCTCTTTATCTTTTGTAGTTTTATTTTTGTACTTCAGAGTGAAATATTCCTACTGTGCAGCCAGATGTTCTATAATCCTGTTTTTATACAGCCCAAGGGACTCAAATCCTAGGTAAAGTCTTTTCCATGATGACTTGAATTATGGGTAAAATCAGGCTTCAAAATCAGACAAGAGTTTAAAGCAAAAGTGAAGTGTGCTTTTGCTACAACAAAGTCGCTCCATCTAATATCACACATATATAAATATACTAATATTCCCTTACCAAAAAATGATGGCATATGTTTGTTACCACACTGGTATGGTAAACAAATGACATCTGTTAGATGTTCTGCTGCAATACAAAGACAGAATATTCAAAACTTGGAAGCCTGCATATAGGTACTCTCCAAAACATAAGTACCAAAATAAGAGCAAGGGCCAGCAAAGTGCAGCTCTAACATAACCACTGGGAATTTTCTGAACTAATAGTTTCAGGACTCCCTTAAAAATTCCAGATATTTGCCAAGATCAGGAATCTTGCCATAGGACTAGAATTTTGATGGAGAATGTGATTTCAGATCCTCTGTGTCTCCTCCTTTGGTAAGCAGATTATCACTATTATATCACTGCAGAAGTTCGCCACTTCACTGATTCACAAAGACAGTGTATTTAGAAAAGAGCAAGGACTTGATGTTAGTCCACCTTTTCTTGCACTAAGGTCAATGAGGGTTTTAGTGCTGCCATTGTAAACAGAGGACTACCTATGAGGAACATTTTCAGGAAGGGAATCCTTACTTGTGGAGCTGGATTAGCTATGCAATGATAATAAGGTAACAGGCACTGATTCAAAATTACACAGCAGAAGTTTGCATCATGAATGGTAAAGGTAAAGGTAAAGATTGTCCATACACACAAGGTTATAACCAAATTTTTTCCCAGCAGCAGGCCTGTCATGTGCCCCAGTGGCAGCACTCCCCAATACAGTACGCCATGTAATAATGCAAAGTCCATGTTAGATGCACTTGCAAAGGCATTTTATTTGCTGGCCCTGATACCTGCACATAAAAGCCATCACTCTCCCAGACTGTAATAAAACTAGTAGAGGCCAGCCACAATGTATGCTGCCCTTTCTAACGTCAGAAAAGTTGTTCTTTCACTCTATAAACAGCTGATTCCACTATTTACTCTTGAATGATGGGGTTAAATTTCCCACAAGGAAAATCAATACAAAGACCCATAAGGCAGAAGTACTATTCCAGTTAAAACATTAAATAGCTGCTGTATGGCAGTAGGGTTTCTAATGACTAGAGAGATGTGTGTTTAGCAGAAATCTCTTCCTCCCTTGGTACAGAGTGAAACGAAAACAAGGTATCACATGCCAACACAGAGAGTAGATTATTACATGTTTTTAAACAAGGAAGAAAAAGGATTAACATAACAGAAGTAGGTTGCAAAGATTCAGGCATATTTGAAGATGATGAATTGTGCTGGCTATATTCAGCTCCAATTAACACCCCCTTCTGTTTTCATCCCTTCCTAAAATGGAATGTGGACATAAACTATTCAAACATTGCCAACAAGACATCACTCTGTCCAAGTAGTGACAAAAATCAAGCTGTACACATCTGAATTAGCTACAGTTCAAGTCTGTGCACAAAGGAACATGCATCCCAGTTTTGATCTAATACAATTACTTTCAGGGAGAGAGAGACACTATCACAAGCACTCACTACACTGGTGTTCTGAGGTTTAATGGAGATAAAGCAGTTTAACAGAATCACCTGGAATATTTGCATAATTCTTCTCAATTTTTCAAGTCATCCTAGTAGAAATTCCATCGTAATAGCAAAATTAGAAGCTGTGTTTCTTACATTTGGAGGTTTTTTCTTTTGTTTTTTTTTTTTAAGTATCAAAAGAATTAAACAGATGTGAGACACTTAAACGCCCCCTGTCACTACATTATAGAGCATGACTTCACTTGTAAACAGGCTTAATCTTAAACTGCTGCCCCATGTCATGTCAAACAGCTGGCACCTCTCATCAGAAACAACATTTTAATGAATCTTTTAGTTCACATACTCAAGACTGCACTTCTCATGTTTTATAAACAAATTATCTTTTCCTTACAAAACAGAGATTGGTTGAGCTGCTGCAGACTTCAGAATAAATGGATTTTCCTGTAGAAATCAGCTACAAGAGTCTGATTTCTCTGTGCACCTTCTTGATTTCTTCTCTCAACATCTTATGGGATATTCATTATCACCATTCCTGCTGATCTAAAGGACACACTTCTGTAATTTCTACTTTCTTTTAGCTTAAAGATGCAAAACTAAGACAAAATAGCATATAAAGACAGTGTGTAAATGTGTTCAGTAAGTGTAAGCAAATATGTAAATTACATTTATTTATTACGATTTCTCTTCTGCTTGCAGAGATCTATTTTTACATGTGTGGCCTGTTGAAAATCTGCATCATGCTGCTCACTTACCTTCCGGGTAACATTTCCATCAATGATTATCTGAAATACAGTCATCTCAAATGGGTAACCAAGCAACCAAACATGCCACCATTATGAAAGCCAGGGAACTGCCTAAATCAGGACAATTCATGTAAATCGCTGCCTTCACAGTAAGACTCAGATAGTTAAAAGGAAACTCTACACAAGATCCAGCCTTTCTATTGTTGATAGTGCAATAAGCATGAAACTACAGTGTCTGAGTATCATTTACCTTGACGTGTAACTGGATAGATAGCTAAAAAAGATCCAGAAAAATGGTTTGTTGAGATTAAGTTGAATTTTGACCAAACCAAAATTTGTTCTGATAAAGGCCTACTTTCTGGCTTTTTATTCCTTAAGCTGTAGGGAAACAAGAAACAGTATGTGTTCAACTCACATACACTACCATGGCAGTTTATGTTTGGGGGTGTTTAAATTACTTTTTTCTTTTTTTCAGTGTGGCTTTCCTGGTAATCCGCATGTTCCAAGAAGGAATACAACCGAGGAACAAACCTATGGTGCACCTGGAGTCATGGAAGCAGAATCAGAGAAAGCACAGAGTAATCACGGAAATCAGAGCTATATGTTTTGTGAGAACCTAATACCTACACATGGTATATTTTGGGTTGTTTCACTTGAGTCTTTCCAGTCTGGTCCCATGGACCACAGAAGACGCTAGAAGGCATAAGATCTAATTCTGCAGTGCCTCCTCCCGATTAGTTTCATGCAAAAGATTTGCCCTTCACAGCTGCTCTATCAGCAAATCAAAGCACATGAACAACTGGCAGATTCACATTAAAAGTACACTTCTGAAATGAAGTGCTAATGCAGCTGCGCCCTGAGATCTCCAAGCTAGCACACCAATACAGCCCCATAACCAAAACTTATGGATCAAAAATAATAAAACCCAGACAGCATTTAGCCAGTGTCCTGTGAGAATGAACAATTTTTGATGCTTATGGGGTTTTTTTCTTATTCTCAAATAATACTGCAATATCTAGACATTTCAACAGTAGGCATAGTTCAAGTCACTGTTTTGTAGTCTGCGTAACAAAAATCTTTGGACCATTTTATACAATGGTCTTCATTGACAGCCAAGTGAAGATTAGCCTCATCTTTGATTATTCATTGATTGCTTTCATTTCCAGCACTGTTTGCTTACTTGCAGAAAACGGGTTAATTTTTGTAAGCACAACCATACAGTGAACTTGTTGCTTCACTGGGCTGCCTGTGATCAATGGATCACAGATTAAGTCATACTTCTTTAACTGATTAGAATAAGTATAAAAATAGATTTTTCCAGGCTTGCTCTCACTGCATAATTTTCAGGCTGGATTCTAATTTCAATATGACAATTTCACAGAGTGAGGTACTGTTCAATGTGGGAAAACGATCACTGACAAATAAAATGATTTTCCTTTTGTTCCAGGAGAATTAAGGAGGTGAAAAAAAAGGGTGCAATAAATCTTAAAATGGACAGAAATTGCAAGGGAGACTTAATTCTGTATAAATATTAATACTAGAAACCTTGAGATTTTGTCCTCTGCAAAGGCCTACCTTATCACAAACTTACTTTTTATCACTTCTTATGCATATTTGAGATCATTTCTGCATGGAAGAAGAGAGTATAGAACAATAGTTAGCAAATCAGGGTAGACTCTACTATTCTTCATGGGAAAATCTAAACCTTTGCCACCTTCAATCAGATCAAACTCTGTTTTCATTCCTGCCATTTCTTAGCTTAAATAGGTTTTAAGGGATGTGCAGAATCTTGACGATAAACTCAGAATGAATTCAGAACCTGTCCTCAGAGCATTTTCATTCCAAGGGAATGGACAATTGGACACACACAGTTTAGGCAGATTAAACTGTTAAATAAACCTACTTGGTTTCTCTTTTCTATACTGATGCTGCCAGCCTTAGAGGTTGGTTCAATGTGGATCTTAAGCCCTTTAGAAAAATCACACAATTTCTTCTTTTAAACAGAATGGCAGGCAGCCATTTCTAACTATAACTACTATCTGCCTTTATATCAGATGACAACCATACAAGACATCTCCTGGGTAAACATTAAGTCCTAATAGTCAACACTTTAGCAAGAAATAACGTATTTGGGGTAAGTCTTTCTGTGTCCTTTGGTAAAAATTAAGAAAAACAGGCAAGAAAGATCTTTAAAAATTTTTAGATGTGCAATTTTTGGTGTATTTTATGTGCAAAGTATCTACACAATAGATACTTTCTTTACATTAAAAAGATTGCATAAGTAGAGATAAAAATCATATCACAAAGATCAGAGAATGTTATGAGTTGCTATTTATATACTGCTGGACAAAACCTATAATTTTCCCTCAAACATAACTTTTCTATTGAATCAGTTACAAAATTACAGAAAGAACTCAGACTATTTACTTCCAGAACAAGTTCCTGTTGCTGAAATGAGCTCCTATGCTTAGATATATTTCTCAAAAAACCCCATTTCTGTCACTTTGTTTATATATCCATCTAGATTCTGCATTTATTAATATTATTAATGATGTTCACTACTACATCTGTTCAAGACAAAATGAAAACCATAAAGTTATTATCTTCTTTAAGATTTTAGTGTCATGTGAAAGAAATGAGCAGCAGAGCAGAACATTATTTTTTCTAAGTCTGATGAATCAAAAGACTGGATATTGGCAAATGCTGTGCCACTTCTTAGCTCTGCTGTACAGTCTCACTTCCTGCTTCGTGCCAATCACTGTACTGTCACTGTAGTGAATAGTATTGGAAGCCTTCCTTAACCAACTCAACAGGAAATTGTTTGTGCAAAACAAAGGTTATCACACAATAGCCAGCAAAAGTTAAAAAAACATAATTAAAAGTAATCAGGTTTTTTTAAGGTCAGAAGTCACTTTATGCTGAGAGATGCAAACTCTTCCCTGTTGTCTCCTACTGGGTTTTCAAAAGGAACTTTCCTTCAACAAAAGGGAAAAAAAAAAAGCAGGGGAAGAAAAAAACTTATTTAAAAATAGAAGCACAAAGGACTGTGAAAGAGCTCCAAGAGAGTGAAAACTGTCTTAGAAACTGTAAACAAAGAATAGTTATCAGTGGGAAATACTTCAAGAATCCCATGGAAACAGACCAAATAATATTTTATGAATTGTCTCCTTTAAGCCACATTTTGCAGACTTTCAAATAGCCTTTGGAACACATGTTCTTGAGATCTGCTATTCATAATAGTCAGCTTAACCTTTTTCACTATGCTAATGGCCTAAATTATGAGAAGTAAATTTGAATGCAATGGTTTAGAGATGAACACTCAGTGTCACACATCAACTGCACAGCTTTGGCAGCACAAGTTTTACAGTCATCAAAACCAAGATCCAATTTATTTGCTTTGCCCAGTTCCCAGACTTTGCAGGAGTTCACAGGAACTGAGCAGACACTTCCTCCCTCACACCATGAAGACACTGGAAGGCTTTTTTTGTGTTCCTTCTTGAACAATACAAAACAGAACCTCCCTCTTAAGCCCCCCGCTTCACTGGTGGAGCTGGTCAGGACATACATATTTAAATATTCTATGATGGCCTCCAGACAAGGCTTCCTCAACAACAGCCAGCAGGTAAGAACACAGTAACACAGCATTAAAGCTGTGAGTATGCAGAAATATCACACAGCTGAAAATGAGTATTACTTTTAAAGATTATGCTATTCCTACAAGTTTGTGAAATTTACTTGCCTTCTGGTTTTCATAAAGGCAAGATGCCAAGTACCATGCAGCCCAATCTGACAAGCATGGAAGTAAAATGGGAAGACTTAAGCTGGAATGTTTTTTGCTGACTGCATCTTTGGTGATGGAATTGTCTGAGCTGGCTCCTCTGAATAGCTAAATTTTTTTCATAAGTAAGATCCCAGGCGAGACAGAGCCAAGACATAAAGGATAGCTCCTCTCCTGGTTGCTCAGGCACTTGGAATTTGAGGAGAAGGATCCTGTGCCACATTTTTCACTTTACTACTGATTTTGCACAGTCTGCACGTCTCTATAGATATGAAACTTCACTGCATCTATTTTGACTGCAACGTGTGTTATGCCAACTTGCCCTTTTGAATTACTGTTTTTACACTTTTCCTATGGCCTGCTCTTCGTGGGTGGGGTGGAGGGAAGGCTGCTGTGTGCACAATAAAGTCAACCACTTAAAAGACCTACTGCCTACATCATGTACTCAACTGTGGTGCTATCTCAGAAGCCTCTTTAGGAAAATCTCTCTCCATCAAACTAAACAAAATAAGCTTGAAAAAAGATTGAATTTTAGGCCCGCTTGCTTATTTCAATGCAATAACATTTCTTTAAGAAAGAACAGATGATGAAACCCTTTCCAGCTAGTTTTCAAAAATCAACTGCCAGAAAACATGAACAGAAGTGTTTACAAGTTGGTTCCTACTATGCAGCTTTACATTAACAGAAAGTTTTGATAAGTAGTAACATCACAGAATCATAACTAAAATGATTTTCAAGAATTACTGCAGAGATACATTTTACCAAATACTTAAGTATTGATGAAATTGAGGTCCAAACACAGTCATGTTTAGTCTAAAACACACAAGTTTCTTATTGCTGCAGATCCAAGAATGAACTTAAAGCCTCCTCTCTTAAAGCCACTGATGACAGGGCCTGATGACTGTGTTTCTTTATTAAAAAACCCCAGTATGATCACAGTTCATGCTTTCAAGAAATGCTGCAGGTTTGGTGGGGGTTTGGGTTTGTTTGTTTATGTTTTGGTTGGGTTTTTTGTCTTTTTGTTTGTTTGTTTGTGGTTCTATTTATTTACTTATTTTAGTAAGTATAATCCCCATTTTCTTATGTGTCACACTCGACCACCCAGATTTCTTGAGCCCCAGCAGCTTCAGGGTGCATCCTTCCCCTGCTATACTTGTCGAAGGTATGAAACTCTGAGCCAGTCCTTCCCATTTCTGAGGTACCAATTCTGACTGTTCAGGGAGAGACCTCTTCACCCCCAAAAAGTGTGTGTAAAATTCTGCTCAGTAAGCTTTTGAAGAAAAGAAACAACAAAGCCAAGCCAATCAAAAGGGTACAAAATGAGCAAGAGCAATTGCTCGTGATCCAAATGGTTTATCAGAAGAAATATGCTGGTACCATCAGAACTATATCTCCACAAAATACTGTAAAATGCAAGAAGTAGTGAATTCTTCCAGAGAGCAACCAAAACCAGGGCAGGATAAGGAGAAAGATCAGGGCCTGTTATTAACCAAAACCAGCAGCTGTGTGTAAAATGTCCTGCTTGTTTCTCTGAGGGACTTGAGATACCAGAGTCCTCATGAGTGCTATAAGATTTCTTTGCTACCTAGAGTCCTTGTTTTCCTAACTTTTCAATCTGATGGTTTATAAAGCTATGCCTGTCAGCCAGCGTTATGCATTTAGGCAGCACTCATGCATGCTGTCACACACTGAATAAATATCTTTTTTTGTATCTAAATATAACACAAGTTAACGTAATAATATGCTACTATTTAGGTCACACATGACCTATGATACTATATGCTATTATTCAGGAAGACATATATAGCAACATTTGATCATTTAAATATATATTAAATCTTACATAAAATTCTGTGTTCATAAAACTATTGTCAGAAATCTGCTGTAGACAATTCCAAGGTTAAAAATCTAATTTCCTCTCTCCAATGTGTTATACTTTTGCTGTGTCTAAGCCTAAGATGGGTTTGGCACCAGATGCAACTGAACCCTCCAAAAGTTCATTAGGCTTTTTAAACATTTTAGTTGTGTAAGGAGGTCTTTTAAGCACATCATTATAGCTTGTGCATTAACAGTATATTTTAACAAAACACAGAATCAACTCCATAGAATATCTTTTATCGAATAAGGTCCAGTAAATAAAACGAATCATAAAGTTATTTGCAAATAAATGGCACAGTCACGTGAACTGACTAAATAACTGTGATAAGTACAAAACCAAAGGTGTGATAAAATACACAAATACTGATAGAGAAAATGGAGTCTTTTTGCCAGCAAAGCTTCTCAGCTACCAGAACTGATTTTCAAGCAGAGCTCCTCAGTTAAGCTCTTAAAAGAAGTCATTTTAGAGGAAAACTGCTCTCTCTGTTATTACAAATAACAATAGATAGGCACAGACTGGAGTGAATTTATAGCTGTGTATCACTCTTGGGACTCTGTTTCTGTTCATAAACAGCTCAGATACACTCTCATGGTTTGTGCTGTTAGCAGAGCCCCTACAGGGACTTAAAACTTTGTATTCATGCAGACACTATCCATTACACTATATATTTTAGATGATGAAATTAACACCCAGGAGATACATTCTCAAAACATTACATGGGGTTTTAGCTCTGTGACTCCCTTGATTTGAACGGCACATGTGGTTAAACCCTTTGCAAACCTTTGAGAATTTAGCTTAAGATACTTATCTCAGTGGTGATAACATAAATATTAAGGTCTAATGCTCCTCCCTGAAGCACCATTGCTTAATCCATGTTCTTGATGCTGCCATTTTAGTCCTCCTGAAGATAGCTCTTTCCCTCCTCATTCATCAGATTATTCAATTAAAAACAATAGGACTACATGCATAAAACTATGCTATGGAGTAGAAGAACAGTGACAGCATTAATATACACATCCATAGAGTCACTAAAATTGTCTTCTGAAAGATTATCAGCTGAAGTACTTACACTACATGTCAATTCTACAGAAGATATGTTTTGAATTAAATTATGCATCTCAATTTGCAAAGGGCTATTGTTTGCCAGCTCATGGAAATTAAGGGACTGAAACCTGTATTCAACCATGGCATGATTATTCCAGTTTTCTGGGAGCAGTCCTATGCCAAGAAAACAATATCTGTAAGGCATTCAGAGATATCAAGACCAGTGTTAGGATAACAGTAAACAGCAAGGTGATGGACTTCTTTAATCTCAAGACAAAGAAAGTACAACAAAAGCAATGGCAAGACAAACATCACAAGAACAACAACAACAAAAAAGACATTGTCCTTTTAGATAAATACAAAACCAGCTCCAGTGCTACTGTTACCAGTGAAAAAAGTCTGTGTTATCTAGACAAGATCCCCACCTATCCCTAAAATATGAAGCCATAAAACTGGAACTATTCATAGGAATTCTGGAAAGGAAAGACAGTATTCTCTTTTGTCACTGCTAATGGGTAGTAAGGGAACACAACTTCCTTGTCAGAAATTTGATTAGCTGTTTCATTCACAGAATCATAGAATGGTTTGATTGGATTTGATTTGAATGGATTGATTGGTTTGATTGGTGACCTTAAAGCTCACCCAGTTCCAAGCCCCCTGCCATGGGCAGGGACACCTTCCACTAGAGCAGATTGTTCTCATTCATTCTCTTAATGAACTGCAGTCTTTCCTGCATTCTGAGTTATGAACAGGTTTACAGCATACCTGTCAATGCTCAGAGCTGCTCTGGCTTCTGCCAGCCACAGCCCATACATCCCCTTTTGATTGCTGGTGCCTCCGGGGTAGGGGGATGTACCCATGTGAGACAGCAAGTGCCTGCTGTACTGCTTACAGAGGGTTTTCATAATGGCAAGTGGTCAGCTGCACTTGCTTGTATTCCTAATGTTCAAATTTAATGTCAGCTACCATTCCTGAAAGCCTTCAAAATTCCCTACAAACCCAAACTCAATTACACTAGTAGGGACTAATAGAGACTAGTAAGTGACTACATGAGCATTCTCTTGGTATCTGGGGCACTGTTTAAAGGCACAAATGCAGCACGTTTGAGTATTTTTCTCCATCAGGAATGCTAAGAAAATAGATAAACTTCCTCACTGCAAATCTGCCTCTCTTCTACATTTACTTTGCCAGTTACAGACACTAAATAAAAGGGAGATAAGTATAAGCTGAAACACAAGTACAGGAATGAACAGAAATGCAAGGGCAACTTTGGACAGCAAGGGGACATCAAGACTCTACAATGGCATATGGGTCATGATCTGGATTTCAGTAGCGGGAAGTGTAAATAAAGGAAATGAAGGCTAGCGATGCAGCAGAAGAGCAACAGCAAGATACCTGTGTACTAAGTACGTGCGGGAGAAAGAAATGTTAAAAAAAGGCTAGCTTCTGCAAAGTGATGGTTCTGAGAAAAAACCACGCACATATAAGCCACAAGTACACATTCATTTATACCTTCAGCTGCAGCGGTCACTGCTTCCAGCTCCATGTCCATCCTTTCCTGGTGGTTAGCAGCTCCTTAGATCTACTCTTGGATATGCCTATCCATCAAGTGCCTGTACTGCTTTCATATGAAAGATAATAAACTTAGAACAGCCTAACAAGGAATATTGCATTATCCAAACCAGCAAGGTAACTGGAGGCAGGAGACAAAGAAAACAGCAATCAGACACGTCCGGCATTTGTCACTGTCTATAATCATCAGTAATACAGGATTATAGAAGAGAATTACTGGAAGACATTAGGGTTTTACTCAAACATCTGAGAATTACATTAAAGTCATATTTGCAGCAATACACTTTCAGAAAATTAATGTTCTCTCTGTTGTTGCAGGGAAAGCACAGGAGAAGCTGCAGGCACTTCAGACAGAATCATCTATCACTCAATATCAGGACCTGGTTTGGAGGCTAGTTCTGGGCTCCCTCAGTTCCCAGTAAAAAGCCAAGGGTTCTTATCCATTTAAAGCCAAACCTGTCATGCATCTGGCATCAGCTCTTTACCCAAGGACTGAGAAACAGTTCTGATTTTTCCATAAAAAACAAACACCCATTATTCTTCTCCCCCAAGGAAACAAAACTAAATGATTGATCTGTGGAAAGAGTAGGTCTCCCTGCGCAAGGGTAAATAATGCAGTCATTACATATAACTTGGTTTTAAAAAAACCCTGCTCATTCTAATAATTCTACAGGATTTTATCAAATACTTTAACAGCCTGGACTTCTGGCAATTGCAACTTATTTGATATTGCAGATTTAAGCTTGGAAAAAGAATTAGCTTTGTAAGAAGGACACAAAATGAAAGCCTCAGATACTTTTTCAGTGGTAGATGCTCCTTGTTTCCTCTGATTTTGTAGACAGGCAATACTCCATTATTAACCCCATTTGAAGACTAACACAGTGATGATTTTCCAAGCTCATATCAATTGCACCTTGAGTGAATAGCAGGTGGGTTTGTGGCCTGTGGATTTGCATTGTCTGGAGCTCTGCTACACAATACTTCACAAATCAGTGTACTAAAACCCTGTGCTTCTCAACGCAGCAGGTATCAAGCCCCTTGGCAGTTCAGTTACAGGTTTGCTGAACTTACAGTTCCACAGAAGTGACGCTCCTGGCTATTGAAGGCTCTACTTACTGAAAGCTTTCCATGTCCAAATAAAACCTTCAGAAATCTGATATTTTCCAAACTCTTCAACTTCAGAAAAGCCCTCACCACACTTCATTTCAGAAGCCCCCAAAAGCCCAACATTTTTACTTCTACAACAAGCCACTTCAGCATGATGCTAAAGAGAAAACAGTTAAACTGCTAAGGAAATACAAATATGGTCTAGATTATGACAAGTTCTTAGCCTACTTGCACAAAAAGAAATTACAGCCTCATCAGCTCCAGCTGCCCAGGTCATGAAATCAAAACCCTGAGAATAGAGAAGTGGTGGAAGAGGCTTTCTCTTAGTTGCTATGTTTTTGCCTTTGCCTGCTGCAAATTTCAATACCTCCATTTGTCCTGCCCTCCCCTGAGAAGCTTTCAACACCAAACTGAATTTGCCACACTGAGAGCCCAGTGTCTCTGCTCCTGGCACAGCGTTGATCTCCCTCCCACCCTGGGAATTCTTGGTTTGTGCTCCCTTCAAGTGCTTTCTTGATTACAGACCAGCGCCAACACTGAGCAGCACTTTAACTATTTGAGCAGCTGTGGCATGAAGCCAAAATATGAGTGATAAAATGCTTTATGTGGGCGTATGTCTAAGGATTGTAATTTGAGGGCAACATGAAAACATGTGCATGTGTTTTTAAAGGTAGGAAGGTAAAGGTAGTTGGCACACAGCAGTTGTAGTTTGCGAGATCAGGATTTTACCAATCTCTTTGGAAGAAGATAAGCATGGCTACAATACTGAATAATTTAGATGCAATTTTCTAGTGGAGCTCCATACAGCTGCCCTTACTTAATATCACGTTGAGCATAAACTCGGTTTTAAGGAGTTAAAAAAAGTGTTATTATAAACAGATCTAGATTCACACTGGACAAGTTTTTAGTTTCTACAAAGGCAAATGGCTGGCTTTGTTCAGTTTTGGGTTTTTTTAATTATTATTAATATAAAATTGGTGGCAGACAGAAGAATTATTCTCTGTGTTATTCTCTGTACTTGGAAGCAATTCCTGGGAATTGGATGTTAGGAGCTGAAATTTCTGGAAGACAGAAGTGCCTGTGCGGTGTTTGCAGCTGCCTCTTTTCCCATAGCTTGTGAATTTGCATGTAATAAAATAAGTTACAAGGTTCTGCACATTGATTTCTGGTAGCGTGTCAGCCTGTGGCGTGATGTTATCAAGGTGCTGATCGACTTCCAGAAAGATGACAATATTGTCAAAAAGAAAAGCAACAATTTGAATCCGTAACAGCTTTGGGAAAACAGGAATTTTCAACTTTTGAGACATAAGGACTTGAACAAGGTAAGAGTAAACTTACCTTAAGAGAGAAAAATTAAATCAACTCTCCCCATTCCCATCTCATTTCTCTTATGCTTTCAGGCATTGCCATCTGTTGTGTCCTCCCCTCATGGTTCATTTTAAAACTCAAACCACCAAAAGTATTTTTGTAAAATGTTCTTATTGATTTTTCTTTTCCTGAGTGATTCCTATAGGCTCTGGTTCCCTCTGTTGCTTAATCAGCACTCTTAGCAACACCACCTCCTGCCAGTTGACTGACAGGAAGCTTATTGTTTCCAGGAAAGCTAATTCAGAAGAAATAAAAAAGTGGGGTGGGAGGTCTCTTCAAACAGGCACAAATACAATAAACAAAAACACTACAAAAGATCATTTAAGCAGTCACCTCCCTCCATATGCAATGGCAAGTGATAAAACCTCTACTTTGATACAAGTAGTTTTTCCACACAAAGAAAACAGGAGAAGTATAAGCAAAGTACCTCCACTTTCTACTTTGAGGCCCAGATATTAATGATTTCACACAATCTCAAGCAGAAATACATCTGTTCACTGAGGCCACTTTTTTCCCCTCTTTTGGTGCTGTATGCAGCTAAAAATTTTGTAGAAGGGAAGGAAAAGACCAGGAAGGGGAATACAAGCTCACTGGCTTACAGCAGGAACCTGCTAGGCCAAACAAGCTGGGTGGAAACAAAAGGCAAACAAGCTGGTTTTTGGCCTGGGTCTCAACCCTGAAGTTTTTTGAATAAATCAAGTTCCTATGGGGGCCGTAGAGCACCTTGGAATAGCCACAGCTGTGCTTTCCCCCTCCTCTCGCTGAGTCTGGTATCTCTGCAGCGAGGTTGGCACGTTCAGTGAATGGCTGAAGGCTCTTTATGCCAATGGAACTTGCAGCTCAAATGAATTTTGCGGGTTTGAACTCCCCTGGCATCGTGACAGAGACAGACTCAGAATATGAAGTGTAATGCTCTGTGTTCTGACATATTTCTAGACAGATGAACCATGCATCATTAAACAAGCTCACACTGACTAATTGTCTTTCTCAAAAATGAAGCGTCAGATTGTGAGGAAAAAATAGGACAATAAAGAAGTGTTAAAACTTTGTCTCTTGAGAGTTTGTTCAGTAAGAAAATCAAATGCATAAATATTTTTAAAAGTTCCAAGAAAAAAGTATCAATATAGCATGTGTTTGTCTCAAAAGTTTTGCTGCTCCCTATACTAAAGAATACACATTTTGTAAATAGAAGAAAATTAAATAAGTAGAACAAAAAATAAAACTGGTGGCTGAGCACCGAAACAAAGGATCTGGGTGCTGTGATTTCATGCTGACACTATTTTTCATTGAATTTTCTTTGCTAAAATTTATGCCCAACTATAGTGCTAGTACCACTGAAACCCTCAGCAAGAGACCTCCAAACCCACTGGGAAACATGAGCTCCATTATGAGTTTCTTTGACTGTGCTGATAAGCCCTACAATGAAGAATGCAAGCTTGACTTTGTCTGGTTTTTAAATGTAAACATACAATATCAGCAGTCAAGATAATGTATTTTTCTTCACAATGAACACTGTCACAGATGTACATCTTCCATACGCTGGAGGGAGGGAGTTAGACACAACCTGTGCTGTACTAAACACCACTAATATTTTGTCCACAATGTTACTTCCTAGAGTAGCTCCAGCAAATGCAAGAGAAATCCTACAACAGAGAAACTGTCCTAAGAGAAATTGCTTTCTATTTACCTCCAGTCAGTGGCTGCCTTCTCAGTCTTGCAGCTTTAGGGTATATTTCTTACAAATGTTTTTATCCTTTTTCTTTGTAAACGTGGGTGTTCTCATTTTAAAAGGAAATGTCTAATCCTTTCTTGAATCCTGCTAAGCTTTTTGCTACAATATCATCCTACAGCAGTGAATACCAATCCACCAATCCTTATCTCCTTTGCAGTAGTGTTTTTAGAATGGCCGATCAGAACCTAATACAGCATTTCACCGTGGTAAACAACTGATTCCAAATACAGAATTACAATATTTTTGGATTTATTTTCTAAAATCCCATTCTCTAGGCTTATCCAACTTTATGAACTTTCCTGACCATCATGTTCTGCTTCAAAGGGATATCTATTTAACCTTTCCACAAAGATACCTAAGCCTTCTTCCTGAGTGATTACAGTTAATTATATGCCTGCAATTTCTGTAAGCAGTTGAAATTATTTTAATGTACATTACTTTGCATTAGCCAATACCACATTTCACCTTCCATTACGCTGACCACTAGCTAAGCTTTAAGCCATGCAATCTTCTTCAGTCTTAATTTTCCTAAATATATGCATAATCTAAAAATTCATTACCTGTTGCCTACTTTTTTTCCACAATAAGAGAAACTTTGACCCACCGTAGGCAAACAATATGCATGAGCATCTAAGCAAGCTAAAGAGTAAGGAATTGGAAAGCAATTTGGTTGCTAATTTTCTGAGGTCATATTTGACTTGAAAAATATTGCACGCTAATGAGAACACCTAATCCTTTTCCAAACCAATTTAGTGTTCATATGTCTTCCTATAGACAGAAGTCTTCCTTTTACATTTTGCCTCTCAAAACACGAGATGTGTGTCTATATGAAATCCGTATCAATGAAATCTGTATGCTTACATCAACTACTTTGCAGACTTTATTAAGAGGAATTAATATGATTAGAGAATTAGTAGTATCATCATTGCCTGGCATGGGAATATGGAGCTGTCAGAAACTCAGCCAAGGCAACAACTTTGCCATGTAATGGTTTCTGAACTATCCACACCCAGTAACATAAGGTCATAGTCAGGAAGAATGGGATTTGAACTAATACTGAAATATAGGTGAAAGTTTTCAGCTGCTTGGTCAGCAGCTGAAGTATTTCCTATAAATTCATTTAAAATACCTGTTCAAAAAACTGCCCTGTAAGAAAGGCTTAATATTTGATAATAAGCAGTATGTGAAAAACTAGACGCAATGCCCTTTTACTATTAAAGGTAATGAGAAATAACTGAGTCATTCTATGCTTGAAAGAAAGTTATATGATAAGAAAGCATCAGCCAATCTTTCATTTTTTTTATGAGCCATTCCCCAGTGCTATCAGTAACAGACAGTAAGGCCTTTAAGGAGAGCATTTCTCTCTTAATAGAAGAGCTTGGCATATCCTGTTTCATCTAAAGAAAATACTTAACTGTTCTATAGAACAAGGTTGCATATCATCATAACATATTCTACTTTCAAAATGCTGAGGTTATAGTAGAGGTATTACTTTCCTCTTCCTTAAAACCACTTCTGGCATAACAGTCTCATCACAAGAAGCCACCAGATTTTCTGTACTGAATCATTTTCCCGTCACTATTTTAGAGGCAGAGGCAAAAGCTATGAGAAGCAAAGCTCCTAAATGATTCTATAATCAGTTTAAAATTTATATTAACCTACTGAATGCTAATTATCATACTCTTAGTAGTGTATACAGAGATGTAATGATTAAAACAGCATTGGGATGCATTCTAAATTTTCATGAGACTTCTGAAGAGTGAAGAGTAATCAGCTTTTAAAGACTGTCCTTTTCTTTTAGTACTGCACCATAGTAAACACTGTACATCAGAAATATTATAAGAATTATAGTTAGAATATTATAAGAATTATAGCTTAGAAAATTGCTCAGAAAACGTTTTGCATTGAAAGCATTCTATCTACAACTGAAGTGTTCTGAAATGGGCTTCTAATTTAAACCATCAGGCATATTACCATGTTCCTGTGGGCTTTTCAGGATTGATTCAAGCTTACTGAATCATGACTCTCATTACTGTGTTATCTTGCAATATCAGTTTACTGTGCATGTTTTCTATGGGTCAGTAGCCAACTCTCCCAGATACACATGAAGAACAAAGTCTAGACTAATTTTGGGTGTTCACTACAAAACTCCAAATGGGCATAAATCAAATTACTGCCATACCTTGCCCCACCATTCATTTTCAGCTGTTCCGATAACCATATCTGATAAACAGATAGAAAGAACCACCAAAGCTGCCTTAGTGTCTTTACCAAAAATCACACAGCCATTTCCTCTCTCACCACCCAGACCTCCGAATACATGTCCAAGCTTCACCTGTTCCCAAAGATGAACAAAACCAAAAAGGAAGAGGTCGAAATCCCTCAGAGCTTTTTATAATTATCTCATTTTTATATTTTCTTTAAATTCTCCTCTTGGGAAAAAGACTCACGTGTTGGTTCACACCAATCGACCTCTTCACACTATTTTTAGCTTCCACCCAGTATTTTCTCATTTTTAACTTTTCAACCAGTAGAAACTGTTGCACACACCAGTGGCTACTGCGATCTCAAGTGATCACAATAAACACCTAGAAAGTCAGAGTAATAAAGGATTGCTTTACCACCTCAGCTGTTCAGAGAGAAAAAACTAAACAAGTACAATTCTGAATGCATCTTCAGGCACAGACTCACACAGAAACTCATTAGAACTTCTCCACTCATCATAAGAATTCCGATTAAGCTGGAAAACATAAAACGCTTCGGGCCAAACAAGCAAGTGTGTCATTGTATATAGATCTCTTTTATGTAATTCTTGTAAATCATCTTCCAGAAGATGGCTTTAAATGCTGAAGCGTAATTAGGATAATTACTGCTTTGCAAGTAGCAGGAAGGTGTATCCAGTAGGGACAAACGAACCAGTTTGAAGAGGTGGGGGAGGAATATGAAAGAAAACACATCATCCCAAACTCTGGTGCTGAAAAGATTCAGAATTAATTTCAGACTATTTAAGGAGTTTGCTTCATCTTGGAAATATTTCATTTAGTGACAGTATTCCCTACAGGGCTAACAGATTCTTTTAAAAATATGCTTGGCTCCCTGAGCCAATATCTTAAAAATTGAAGCATTCAGCAGAGTGAGAAAATAGGGTAAAGAGCTGCAATTCAGTGTGACCCTCTGACAAGAGCAGGGGTGAGAAATCACTGAAACAGAACATTACCACAAAATAGTTGATTTGTTTCTCATATTAAAAAGACTGATTTACAGTAAGTACCAGACAACATCAAGCCATTACATACTTGGACACCCTGACACGATATACAACGTGATTGTTGCACACCTTTGCAAGAAGTGCAAACTTCAGAAAGTTTAAAAATACCCATCCAGACAACCAAAATCAAACCCCAAACCCTCCAAGCCACCTCCCAACTTCCCCCGCCCAGAGCATTGTGCTGAAAAAGCAAATATGAATATGAAATCAGTTAGTAGCCGGTGCCCAGGACTCACTCACCAACTTGCACCCTTTCTGAGGTTTAATCCTAAAAGATGCATCAGCTGGAAGCACGTCCCCTACAGCTTTGTAAATTATTCTGTTGAATTTGAAGATTAGTACAAGTAATAAACAGGGGGTATGAATATGGGGACTACACCCCAGGGGAACATAAGTCTGCTTGAACTCAGCCTGGGGGGTTTGACAAAGCTCAGATATGTTCTGCAGCCCAATTTATGTACCAGGATATCAGAATCTTTTGAGATTCTTTAATAGCTGCATCAGTGCTAATTTTATGCTAATCTCTTACTGTGCGTATCCATGATCATTAAGACTTCTGGAGATTGGATATTACATACAATAGCTGATCATTTGTTAAATAGAGAGTTAATGGAAAATATCTGATAAATTCAAACATTAACTTTGTATTTGTTTCCCGTACAGCTGTACACAATAAGAAGTTATCTGGCTGGCATTAATGTACTCTATTTTTGCACGATTGCTTTTGTTAACTAACACGTCACAAAATATAAGCAGACCTTTTTAGACAATACGAGGAGTTGCGTTTCTTTCCAGTTCCATATTACAAAAACAAAACTGCTACATAATCTGGAAGAATAAAATCATTTCCTGACTTTGATTTACCTGAACCTCATTAAAGCTCAGTTTAACCAGTTTCATTTCCCCAGATTAATCCCACCTCCTGAGATAATTTTTAAAGCTGTTCCCCATAACAAAGCTCTCCTGCTGATAAAACACAAAAACCTCTTGTTTTTGGCTGTGCTGATCAACTTTACTCTTATTGCCAAAGCTAAATATCCCAAAGCAATCAAAACTTCACTGAATAAAATTCTGGATGTGCATCATTTGTTCTTTAATTTGAGTAAATGCAGCCTTCGAAGATTACATACTCTTGTTAGTGGTAGTTTCATAAAAGTAGCCTTTAAGTTTCCACAATGCCAGGATGCATCTGCCTTTCTTAGTAATTAAAATACAGCTCTGCTTCTAGAGAAAGAATTTTTTTTTATTTACATTCAGTTTTGCCTAAAAATCTGTGCTCTGGAAGTAAATAAAATATTTGCACTGAAAAACATTGTTCTGCAACTTCTGTAATTCTGCTCATACGCTGAGGATCCAAGGGACCGCTTTCATTTACTTTTATTCTTCATGGTTCAAGGCACAGGGCTCTCCTTTCACTGTTGACTGCTCAACCAATTCTGCCCCTGAACCAATTCCAACAGTATTTATGAACATTATTTTCCTGGAAATCTTAATGTAGGACACGTTGCAGTGAATCTCTCACTGCACAAATAAGGGTACAAACCAGCATGTTTGTACTCTAACCATGGCCAAGTTTTTACATTATGGTTACATGTAACAGAGGTGGTTTGAAAAGTTAGGGTCTCGATGCCACACACAGTCCCCACACAGATCCCAGTGTGAGCACCTGTTACAAACCCACCATAGAGCACTTGACTGGGCAGGACATCACCTAGCGTCCCCTGCAGATTACAGGCAGCTCTGACAGGGTTACATCACCTTGTGAGGGAGCTCCTATTATGCAAGACTCCTAACTGGTCATGTCTCGCCCCCTGCATGCTCACTTCTCTTGGCTAGAGTAGCTTTGGTTAAGTAATTGCCACAAGACTACAGGGGAGAGTGTTCCCCATCCCCTCCTAGCCTTGCATAGATGTGCAGTGTGACAGTCAGCAATGCCTTAACATCTTGAAAGCTGTGTAGACTGAGATGTCTTGGAGAACTCATAATAATAAACGTTTCTATCAGTGAGTTTGAGATTCTTACTCATGACTTGTAAAGCTTGATTACATGACTACAGTGTCTCCTGTTTCTTACTATTTACTAGATTTCTCATTACTACTTAGGGGCAAAAAAAGAAAATGTGTTTTAGTATTTTCAGCTTCCTCCTCCTTCCTCATAGTTCAACTTCTTTATAATTTACTAGGTTCATGTGTGTTAATAGAAAAAGGAGGGTGCTAAAAAAACCCTGTAAGTATAATTGTCTGCCATACATTTCTAAGTAACACTTGATGACAGTTTGTGAAGGTATTTACTGCACTATTTACTCATCTGTTAAATAAAAGCCATTATTTCCTCTCGCAAGTCTTGCATTTTGATAAAATACTACCACAGCAATATATTATTTTGTTCTAAAAGAACATACTCATTAAAATATTGCATGCAGCTTTGGATTTGTTGCTATAAACTATATAGAGACATAGAAATTGTTTTTCAATTAACATTTTTGTCTCACATCATTTTCTATTCACCTACTCAAGTTTCAGTGAATTACACTTACGTATTATGTAGCTGTGTAGCTACTAGGCTTTCTCTGCTATAAGAAGTACAAAGTTTGTTTGGAATCCTTCTTGGCCATAATGTACAGCCAAAAGCCTACGCCCATTTAATTTTCTGCTCACAAAACATTTCCAGAAAGTGGAAGACCCCATGCAGATCTGACAAACATTTTTATTTGTAATATCTAATCTATAATGTACGCTATTGCAAATCAAACTTGTTTATAGGGGTCGAGAAGGGACAGATGCTGATCATCATTGTCAATATTTTAGTAACTTAATTTCAAGTCACAGGATTTAAAATAATTAGAATATAATAAAAAGACTAAAGAAAAATTTGTGTTCTGTCATGGTTTTGCACCCATTAGTGTAAGGGCTGTTAACCATAGAATCATAGAATAGTTAGGGTTGGAAAGGACCTTAAGATCATCTAGTTCCAACCCCTCTGCCATGGGCAGAGACA
>JANHGB010034975.1:4679-20965 GCA_026283785.1 Coracopsis vasa
TGCCAGGGATGGGGCAGCCACAGCTTCTCTGGGCAACCTGTGCCAGCGCCTCACCACCCTCACAGGGAAGAGCTTCTCCCTAAGATCTAAATCTCCCCTCTGTGAAGTTAAAGCCATTCCCCCTTGTCCTATCCCCACAAGCCCTTTTCCAAAGCCTCTCTTCAGGTTTCTTGGAGCCCCTTCAGGCACTGGAAGCTGCTCTAAGGTCTCCCCTTAAGGAACCTTCTCTTCTCCAGGCTGAACAAGCCCAGCTCTCTCAGCCTGGTTCCAGAGCAGAGCTGCTCCAGCTCTCGCAGCATCTCTGTGGCATCTTCTGGAGTCACTTGAGCACGTTCACATCCTTCGTATTCTAAAACCAATGCTGTTTTCTTTGCAAATGTCCTGAAGTGATTTCTTGTGGTTTTCCTGTGATAATGAACCATTTCCTGAGGGAAAGCTGTATACAAAGCCAAATTCTCCCATATATGTTGATTTTAAAAATGGTGAATGATCAAATTTATAAAGCCCTTTTAAGACTTATTTTTTTTTAACATCTGCTTATTATGCAGATCTCATAGAGACCTCGTACATGTAAAAACTGATTTAACTTTTAAAATAATGTGCATGTTTTAATGGACGTTTAGGAGCATCTCTTCTGCCTTTTTTTTTTTGACATTATTTTTTGAAACTCAGATCTAAACAAGAAGAATCTGCTGCTGTACAGAAGTATTAAATACAGCAAACTCTTTGTTTGGCAAAGATGAGTAAATTCTAGTGATCCCAGACTTAACTAGTTATGTGAAGGGTATTTTCCAAAAAATAGTGACTATTAAACTGAAGACCAACATGGATTGTTTTGCAAGTCAGTAATCAGCATCAGCTGATTCAGGCTTCTTGGCTTCTTTGTGGTGTGCTATTATGCCTTGTCTTCAACTTGCCAGAAATGGATTCAGCTTAAGGTTTAAAAAGAAACTCAGGAAAAAAAAAAAATCCCCAAACCCACTGTACCAGATGATAAAAATTGTATTGTTCTATCAAGTCAGTATTTCAGTCATGTCACCAGATGCCAAAATGCTTTTAGTTGTTATAAACACTGTTTACATGCTGAAATTGGGCCTGATTAGATAATTTTAGGTTTTGCACTCAACGATATGCCTTTTTGTCTACCCAAGTAGATGCAACCATAACTGCATTTTTAAAAGGTCAAAAGAGAGCCAGAAACATTGCCCTAAACGTGCCATTAACTGTTAATTATTAGGTTGTGATTGCTTTTTGTAAATAATGCTCAAATAACATCAAATAATTTGTTAGTTTGCATTAAGATATTCTTTTAAACTCGTACAATACGGTCTAGGGAAAAGGAGCAGCTTGATTTACTAACTAAGGCCCTTAACAGTCTGGCTTTTCTCATATGATCTTAAATATGCGACCATCTTAACTTCACATGAACATTATTGTATTCAAGAGTAATTATTTATTCATAAGGATACATCATTTATTCAGGAACTACATAGCCATAATAAATTCCTGTCTCACTTAAAGGAAGACTTAGAAATCTCAAAGACTTTCTAAATATAAAGGAAGTAGTTTTGTGCTCCAGCCTCAGAGTTTTACACGTTAGACTACCTATGCTTCACGTGAAGGAACGGGTTTCTACTTCATCTGTGTTCTGCCCCAGCAGCCACCAGTCTGAAAACTTTCTTTTCCCTGAATTTTTAATGTTTCTTTTGAATGAGATAGAGGTATAATACTTGATCTCTACATATCTAAATTTCAGCCTTGCTCCCAGGCACAATCTAGAATGCTTCCATTAGAGCAACATGGGTTTAAATAACCCTGTGCTTATTGTTCTGGTGTGGTAGGGAGGCCCAAAGACATGACATGTGGCTAGGGGCTTTTGGCTTAGCATCTGACAGTGTTCCTGGTCCCCTTCTACTAGCATTATTTTAAATGGAGAATATTGACAAATCACTTAAGATGACCCAGCTAACTCACAAAAATGAGAGTGTCTCTTATTTATTTCGCTCATTTTTAAAACTGACACAGGTATTTTTTTTAACTCTTTGATACCATTTTGTTCTGACACGTTGCTTTCCATAAAGACATTTGAGCTCAACTGATTTGGTTAAAGTTTATCGCTTCAGGTTCTGAAATATCTCCTTGTTTCTTCAAGAGAACACATTCCAGAAAAAGTTTAAAATGTAGTAGTTACTCTTTTTACAGCTCAGGTTTCTCTTTCAGTATTGGACCTGGGAAATATTTTGTCACTAGCTAGCCTGTTATGCAACCAGTTGAACCAATATAACTCAGTTTCAAACACTGTAGTTAATCATAATATTTGAATGTTGTTTCGAAAAGTGAACTGAATTCTTTTAACTATATGATAGGATTTTAAAATTTCTAGCATAAATTGTTTCCTAAGTTTATCTAACATGATTTCCTAAGTTTATCTTGCTGCCGCTTTTTATTTTTATTACCTGATCATCAGAACAATGATCTATGTTGTTTCATTTCTTTTACTGCCTTCAGTGTATTGAGCAAGACTATTTTGTTTCTTTTAAACAACAAAGAAAAGCAGCCAATATTTCTGTGGAACTTGACTGACATACTCAGAACCTAATTCATAATGCTTCCAACTGTATTACCCTTTTAAGCCATCTCCCAAAATTACTGAATGTTTGATATTCTGTTTCCTGGCTTTGGTTTGGGTCCTGTTCTCCATGCATTTAAATCATAGAATCACAGACTGGTTTGGGTTGGAAGAGACCCTAAAGCTCATCCAGTTCCAACCCCCTGCCATGGGCAGGGACACCTTCTACTACATCAGGTTGCTCAAAGCCCCATTCAGCCTGGCCTTGGACTGCTCTTGTTTTAAATCCTAGGAGGGAGGGAAACAGTCATGAAGAGTAGCACTTGGATGAAGCTGACCCTTTGTATGGTTGCACAAGCAACTGAAAGGAATCACTTTGTTCCCTGGATACTCAAAAGTCAGGTGGAGAATAAGCTGGCCAGAGTCCACAGCAGAGTCTTTCTTTATTGCTATTTCCTTGTCATTCAGGTTAGTGAGCACTTTCCAACACATTAAGGTGGATGTTGCTGAGATCCCAGAGTGTTGTTACGTAAGGACCAGCAGGCACATAAACTAAAATGAGAAGAAAGAAGTAACATATTTAAGTTTTACAACTTCAACATAGATCAGTAAAACTTAGTATCGAAAGCATGGAAAAAGTGAGCGTACAGAAAATTCTTACATGGGGGGGAAAAGTAAAATCCATCATAAATCCATCAGGATTATCACTATTCCTGGTCCCATACTCTGCTAGCTGCCTGAGATTTATCAAGGAAGTTGGGAAGGCAATGTGCTTTGGGAATTTTTTAGGTAGGCAAAGGTAATTATAAAGTGAACAAAAGCAACTCTGTTTTCCCCTTTTTCTTAGTGTAACATTTTCAAACTGTTTTGTTTAGCTCATGTCTGTGGATTTTTCTAACCAAGCATTAATTAGACTGTCTTTAATTGCTTAATCTGATTTTGCTTTACAGGGCAAAGCATAGCAAAAATTCAGAAGTGCAACACATTGACTTCGGGCTGCCTAAATGTTGCTGGCTAGTAGAGCAGCCTATTAAATGCTAACAGGTTATAATTTCCACTTGTAAGTAAGGTCAGCTTCCCTCCTTTGGCATGATTGGAACAGAGTAAGTTTTTGATGTTTCACCCAATATATTTCCAGTCTGTTTCCTGTTCAAATGCACAAAAAACTGTAGTGAAACCCAATGGGATCTGTGAGTGGGAGGTAAAATTAGCACCTAAAAGTAAACTCCAAGCCAGTTTACAGCCTAAGCTAAAAAACCACACAAACTCCCACACCTGTTGATGTCAGGGCATAGTTACTACTATGACTTCTTCTCTGTATGCATGTAAAACACAGGCATCTGTGGGGGGCTGGAGCACCTCCCGTATGAAGACAGGCTGAGAAAGTTGGGGCTGTTCAGCCTGGAGAGAAGGCGGCTGCATGGAGACCTCATAGTAGCCTTCCAGTGTCTGAAGGGGGCCTACAAGGAAGTTGGAGAGGGACTCTTTATCAGGGACTGTAGCGATAGGATAAGCGGTAATGGGTTTAAACATAAACAGAAGTTCAGGTTAGATATAAGGAAGAAGTTCTTTACTGTTAGGGTGGTGAGGCCGTGGAATGGCTTGCCCAAAGAAGTTGTGAATGCTTCATCCCTGGCAGTTTTCAAGGCCAGGCTGGACAGAGCCTTGGGTGGCATGGTTTAGTGTGAGGTGTCCCTGCCCATGGCAGGGGGGTTTGAACTAGATGATCTTTCCAACCTAAACCATTCTATGATTCTATCTGTTACAAAGAACATAAGGATAATTCTGGCTGGTCAAAAAAACTTTCTTTACAAAAAGCATGTATTTTAAATAGCAATATTGTATTGTGTCTAAGGTGTAGAACTGCAGTGGCATTCAGAGTTCTGTGTTAAAGCTTCTAATCAGAATCACATAAATCAGGGAGAATGACAGGCTGGCGGTTTAGTTAAACCACCTTTTCAGAAATGACTCTGCAGCTTGTGCTCATTTTGTGGTTCACATTACTGAGCCACTTCCCAGTGATTTATGGAGAGGCAAGAGGGAGAAGGAGTCATTTGGTGTTTCATAAGGGTACAAAGAACCCTGTTTCTGTTTCCTTCCCTCTTCCTCTCCCCAGTCTCTTAAAGTATATACGTTACCAAGCCAAAGAATGATATCATGGCACTTTCCTGCTGAAAGCTTACATTGTTCTCAAGTCTCCCTCCTTCTCTTTAGTCTGCTTTGGTAGAGTGGTAGTATTTTTTTGGTTTAAATTAAATATGGTGTTTGTAAAAGATGCCATAGAAAGTCCTATGCAAGAGAACTCGGAGCATAAGCCTTCAAAATTATTGAAGGAGTCAATGGAAGCCTGCTCTGTGTGTATTTCATTATCTTACAGATTCAGATGTAATGTACCTAATTTGCTTAGGGTTACTCTCTTACTGGCCTAATTTTCCAGCTAAGGACAAGTAGTGGTAAACTGTGTGTATGGGGAAATGTGCTTGTTTTGAATTTTTTTTAATCAGGTATTATACCTTAAGTATTCAGTCTTGACCTAGCCCTGCTTCCCTTGCAAGAAGTGCAAAAAATCCCCCAAAATCTCCATGGAATTAAAGTTGATTCTTGGTGCTTCAGCAAATCCTAGCAGTACAAAAAAAGCTAGTAAGGATAATGTAAGCTTCCAGTGGGTCAGGAGTACCTGAGTATGTTTAGAAAAATAGGGGAAAGACCTTTTCTCAAATGTGCTAAGCATCCAGATCCTTTTTTTTTTTTCAGCTAGTGAAAAGCATTGCAAAATGTCCTTACCATAATGACTCGGCTTGTGACGCTGCTTTTTGAACTCTCCTGTCTTTACTGTGGCTTCAGTTTTGTCCAGCAAGCTGGTCTGAGTGTTAAGCCAGATGAGATGCCTTCAAGCTCAAAGGTTGATACTGTGTAATATGGTGTCTGTGGTATAAAAGCTTTGCTGTAGGAAACTTGGAGATCAAGTGTTTGATCCTGGTCTGGCAGTGTGTCTGTTTCGGTATAAAAAGTTGGTTCTGTGAAGCCAAGAGTCTGGCTGTATATTTGTAAAGAGTTCAATTAAAAAATAAGACACTACCGTTGATGAAAGATCATGTTGATGTGAAAACAGGAATAATGGCGTTTTTACACTGTCATCTTCACAAGAGGAATTCATTCATGTTTCTTAGCTATTAAAAATTCATCATACCTGCTTAGGAGAGATTGTGAGCAGAAAGTAAAAAAACAAAAGGAAATTCTCAGAACTGGTGCTTAGCATTGGTAGTACCAGTCTAAGGGGAAGATCTCTGTAGCTTTGTCTCTGTCTAGAGCTACTGCTTTGGGGTTATCCCTGACCAGATAAGAAGTCAAACCTAAATCTTACCCTAACAATTAGTTTCCACTTTCAATATTAACATAATAACAAAAACTGGTTTAAACGTAAAGTCTTTTTAGAATGAAAGCTAAAACTAGCCGAACAGCTTCTCCTGTCTGAAGAAGCTTTCTTTTACAACACACGATTCTTTGGCTTTAGTCATTATGCAGAAGTGGAAAAAAGTTACGAAAATATTTTGTGAACCATCTGACCTACCAACTAAATTACATATGTTTGCATTTAGGAACTCTTGTCTGCTTTATTCATGGTGTTACCTGACCACAGCGGGTTTGATGTGTATGAGGGAGTGTTACACACCTACAGATGGGTGTGTAAAAACATACACGTGCCACACTTTGACCAGTGAAACCATAGTCCTCTAAAATTTATAGGATGTCCACTCAAAATACATCAGAGTGGAGATGATAGCTTGATTTGCTCAACAGTGACTGCAGTTCAGATCAAAGGACAAATCAGATGCTGATCTGGAATTGCATATCAGACTATAGCTTCACTTACCACGGGCACACTTCTGTATGCTCCCAGGTATAATACCCATTAGCTGGGTGGTTCTGTGTTGCCATTCTGTGCTGTACTTTGGTGGAAGCGAGGTCTGTAGGGCCAGTTGTGAACTTTGTACAATTCAGGATAAGAAGATAAGTCAGTTCAAATCTAGAAATACTCTCCAGCTTGACATTCACCACTCCTCCACCAATGTTTATCACTGATTTGTAGTTATTCCCTCAACCTCTCAAGGTTAGATATTTTCCTTCTGAGAAATAGCTCTAAATCTATCCTAAGGGCATATCCTAATCTATCCTAACTATTCCACAGAATACCTGTGGCTTCAAGCAAGTTCAGGCTAGCTGACATTTTGCTTCTACACATAAGCTGGTCGCCTGAATGCATGGACTGATCCGAGTGTAGCTCCTGCTCTTGCTGTTGTCTGACCTTGCCATATCCCCACCTTGCAGAGCAATCTATGCAGTGGCACAATTTGGTTTTTAGTATTTTCTCTCTTTCACTTCAATATGCCTTTTAAAATATTTTACATTATTCAAGGGCAGTGACATTCAATCTGCTTTTCTTGCAGTTTTGGGATGTGTATTATCTGGGTGGGTGAATTAAAAGGGAGAACTGTGCTCTTTAAATACTGCAAATCTGAGAAGGGCATGTTGATTAAATCTTCTTTGTTTTGGCCCTGAATTGGAAATATGTTTGTCTATATGCTACTTTCTGATCTAGTCAGACTGTTTTGCAGAGCATGTACACTATAGTGAAAAGAATCAATTAAACCAGCATGTGGTGAGAGACACTATGAAGACAAAGATCAGTGCTCAAGGGTTCAGTAGGAATTAATCTCTCCAGTGGCAGCTGGGGAAGCTGATTTGTCAGACAGTACCCTGGAGTGAGACCTGATTTTTGTTCATAAGGTACAAGCCATCATGATCTGCTTTCAAGGAGATATGGCTTAGTAACTTGTCGTGCAGGGGATTACTTTTCAGGACTCTGAGCATGAAGACTTTGACCTTTAGCACCTCATATGAAAAGATGCACTCATACATTTTCACTGTTTAAGTTTAATAAGTTACATTTGTACAATTTCAGTATGTAATTTCAAGAAGTTAAGAACTGTCATGCTTTGTGTTTAGGTTGTATTTAATAATAACTTATTTCACTGCAGGTGGACTAAGGGATCATAATAAGGCTTTAGGGATTTAACAGACCTGTAGATTCAACTAAGATTTTTTGGGACTGCAGCAGCAGTTACTTCTAGTCTGTTCTGACTATGTTTAGATAGTGAAGTAGATGTAATTTTGGACTCACGGGGTTTCTTGAATGTCCAGTTGAGTATGCAGCTAGAGCTGTTGTGTCTTGTCTTCTGTGGAAACCTGAAACAGGAGGCATAAGATTAAAAAAAGAGTCTTGCTTTCTTATGGATTAAGATGTGACCAGAGTGCATCATACAGATGTAGAACATTTTGTGTTCTATCCCACAGTTCAGATGTGGCAGCAATGAGTGAGAGAGAATACTTGAAAAGGAATTTTAGCCAGGAATTTTGAGCCAAGAATGCTTCCATAGCATTCCAAAGCTTTTTCAGGGTTTACTGGAGCATTACCTGATTGCCTTAATAAATGGCAAGTTGTCTTGTAAACGTCATTAAATTCTTGATTGGAGCATTATCAAAGGAAAATCAGGAAAATCTATTATGCTGGCAGTAAGCAAAAAGCACTTCTCTGAAGGAAGTGAGATCTAAGGATGAAGTACTGAAGTATAAAACTATCCTTGCATACTTGATCCTTCCATATTTGATTTGTTAAAAAGTAGTTCTTTTGTTAGGCTGCTTTTTAAAGGAGTTTTCCATAGTTCCTGCTATTGAAATCACAGTTAAAAACATACAAGAAGTAGCAGTACTGTTTCTGTCCCTATCTCCTGCAATGTAGGACTACATGGTATAAAATTTATTTGTGCTTCCAAGTAAGTGAAACTTGCTTTGCTTACTTTAAGGCAACAGAGTCACATAAAGTCTTGCTGCACATGAACTAGCGCTGAGAAAACACCTTTGCCAGGAGAGCCAGTTCTAAATCAGAAACAAGTTTACATATTAAAAGGAAAGGATAGAAACTCCAGGCTACTCTGTTACAATAATCAGTGCCTTTTTGGCAGCTAGCACATTTTCCCATTCCAAGATCTTTGCCAGAACCTAAAAAGATCTTTCTTTTGGTATTTGTGGAAAGATATAAAACCGATGAGTGCAAAGAGATCCAACATACTAGAATATATACAGCAGGGGATTTCCATGTGACTAAATCTAAGTGCCGTCAGGTTACAGCTGGCAGCTATCAAAACTAAACTAAATTACTAATACTAACTTTAAATAATTCATTCCTGTGTCAGGAGACTTATCAGAGTCCTAAAATTATTAAATATACCAAAGAAAAACAGCACATGAGAAATCTGTGCACTGTTCAATTCTGACTGCTTCTCTCCTTGACTCCCTCGGTTTTTCATCTTCACTTCAACACCAAGGAAGTGGCTTTTATTGGTAGCACTCGCAGCTCTTAAGTGGATTTCAGGGCTTGGCAACTGGTCAGCCAGTCACAAGTGTCATAAAAGTACAGTACAGTAAACTGTCCTGGAACACATTCCAAAGATAAACTTGGAATTCTGCAGAACAAAAGTGATAGTATTACCAGGATTTTTCCTGGATCTATCCCATGGAAAAGTGAGGATTAGGCACAAAGTTAATATCGGACGTGCTATCAAAGTGTAGAGCTGAGGGGAACAAAAGCATCGGTATTTTCTCTTTTATGACCCAAATTTACCAAACTGGTAAATCTTGGCAGTTTCATGTCTGCGTAAAATGTATTGTCCTGTGTCAAAACAGCTAAAAAGTCAACATCATCTCATGTAACACATGAAATTAGATGAAACTGATTTCAGCTGCGTTTCACTTTGGGCTAGACTATTTTAAAAGAAAACAAAAATCCAAACTCTGATGATTCATCTGTGTACAATTTAGAATATAAGAAAGATTTCTTAATTTTCCTGAGAACTGAAATCACTGTAACTTGTATGTCCAGTTATGTTCAGTATTATGGAGTAATAGCGTAAGACTATATATGGGGTCAGTAAGTCCAAAAATGGGTGAAAATATGGTGACAAAGGAGTTACGTGGGAAATGATCAATTTCAGCATGCAAAATTCATGCATTTTGTAAGCTGAAATGCAGGTCCTTCATTTCCCTATGGCACTAATTTCAGAGTGAACCCATTTTAGGTTCAGATACATTGAAAATTCAATTCAAGATTTTAAGTCTGTGCTGATGTGATCCCCAAAAGAAATGAAAAAGGTGGAGCAAGAGAAGTTGGTAATAGTGAAATACTGTGCAGCCATGTCATCATATGTTATTTGTGCTCATGCTACCCTCATCAGTGCAATTAAATCGCCTGGTTTTCATTTGGATGCCTGTATTTTAGAAGCTGGGAGAGTGACTAGATGTGGATCTCCTGCTTCCACATTGTATCAGGAATAAATTTTGTCTGCTTAACCTGCTAGTTAAAATTCTCCAACCATTTGTGCTCATCTCCATTTATACTTGGTATGTAATTTCCAATATTATTTATACTCTGACCAAATTTGTCTCAAAGACTCCCATGCATGCTGCAGTCACTTGAACTACGGCGGATTTGAGTTTAGGTAATATACTACAGATTGTACTTGACTAGATTGGGCTCTACAGCCAAATATGTATATAGATCTATAGTCAAGACTGATGATTGCAGTCTCAGATAAATAATTCCTGGTCTGAAATATCTTAATTTTATGCAAAGTTATTGATTCCATTCAGGTCGTTTTCACAGTTTGACACATTAGTATAACTTTGGTTCGTTACTTACAATTTTGCTTTCATACATTCGCAGTGACATAATTTCATTCCAATGTTGTAACATCATACCCCATAGACTCACACTGACATCATTTTAAAAACTTAGAGAGGATGCTTTGTCCTATTTGAAGGAAATTAAGCCTAAGTATAAATATTATTGAAATCATGCTACCCTCAGTCTCCCCTCATTACACCAGTGTAAATTAGAAGACATTTTAATGGAACGCATAGAATTAAAGTTTATTTGAGGTCTGTTAATTTAAAAGAATAATCTCTAGTCTTAATTCAAGCAAGATCTGATAAAATAATGTGTCTCTAGATACTTTCAAAATGTAATTTTCTTGGTTATGCATGCAGCTCTGCTGATTTAAAAACCAGGGGATGGAGGTAGGAGGCAGTTTCCAAATCTCTGCGTCTTACTTTGGGACATCTGTGGCTGTTTTCATAATTTTGGTGTTACCTTGAACTGCTCATATGTAAGACTGTGGAAAACAGATCTTGGGACCTTTGTGTTCTTTGTCTGTTAGATCTTATCTAAAAGCATATGGACTAAGGCTTCCAGCAAAACTAAGTATCACAAAACAGAAGGAATATGAAGTGCTTTAGAGGAAGCCAACCAGTATCATGGGCTATGTGTGCTTTGCACAAGTATCTTAGAGAATCTTGAACAATTTTTGTGAATAAAATCAATCTATGATGGTTGCAGGAATGTTTACCTGAATTTTGCCAGCTCACTGATATTTTTATTATAAACCTTTTATCTCTGTTATAAAATAACCAAAAGATAATTTTCTCATAAAAGCTATAGCTGTGGCACTTGCAGTCATAGGTCAAGGTAAGCAGTTATACTGCAGGTTAGATTTGACATTTTGTATACTTCTTGGGACCTTAAGTTTCTTGGGACCTTAGGTTTTGCAGATAATCTTTCTTCCCTTATTGTGTTACTTAATTCCAATTTACATCAAACTAAAAACTGTTTCTATTTAGACAGTACCACATATGTAAAGACAGATTGAGCTGGAATTTGTCAGTGAGGACACAATGCTGCTAAAAGAGATAGGGATCAGGTTTTTTTGTGAATTGACATTACAGTGAGGCCATAGGACAATTACAGTGCAGAGACTTGCTGGCATTCAGGACTAAGATGGAACGATAGTGTGAAAGAGAGTGTAATAAAATATACAAAGGATGCATTTTCCGAAGACAACTGCTGTACCAGTAAAAAAGCCCAGATAAAGATGGAATTAATCAAATATGTATGATTGTATAATATACTCATGTTCAGTATAATTAAATATTGTTAAATATCAGTTGTTAACTACTGTTTATCTGGTAGATGACAGATTAAATAGAGGAGATACAGGCATATGCATATCATGACCTTTAATCTTAAATGTTGGTCAGCTCATGTGTTTTATCTCACCATGCTCTGCCTACAAGGTTTATGAATGTAGAAGGGCATTTTTCTAAGAGGAAAAGGATACCTGATTGAATGGAGCTTAGAAGTGGAACTGTATAAATATGAAAAAAGAAAGAAAAAAAGTATTTTTCTCTTCTTAACTGTTCTGTCCATTATTTGTCCTTCCGTCTACGTACCTATCTCTGTATACATGACCTACCCCAGATGAGGCAGGAGTAGCACTGGTCTGGAGCCCAGAGTTCTGTACTGCTTCTGGTAAGTAGTGAGGGTGTAAGGTGCTGAATGCAATGTGGTGCTCTCCTGCAACTCGCCAAGGGAAGGAGGCTGGAGTAGTAGAAACATTCCTACTGGAGAGAGCATGAGTGGGAGGAGATAGGATTACAGCTCCTGCTGCACTACACCATGGGGGGAAGCAATTGGAGTCCAAGCCTTCAATCCATGGTCCAGAACTTTTTGGAAGAAAGTCAGACTAGAAGATCTGTTTTGGTACATTGGGAATTAATTTACATCTCTGTGGAGTTAGATGATGCTACTTACATTTTTGGGCAAATTAACCAAGTTACTTCTAGGATGTGAGTTAACAGCATGCCTATTACTACACAACATGCGCAGTCTTTCACTTTAAGGTAAATGTGAAGCAATAGTCCCTACTGGACTGGTACTAAAATTATATTGTACCTATTTGAGGAATATTCTGGCCTCAGAATGCCAGTAAGGTAGGAAACTGAGGTGAGGACAGTTCTCTGTTTTCTCTTCCTTGCATTTTGAAGTACTGTATTGCTGTGATGCACTTGCAAAGAGAAGGGTTGCACTTTTCTCTGTTCATGTACTGTTTCTTTGTGCTTCCATTCTTTGTGAGGTTTTAATTTTCTGTCGCCTGTAATGCAGAGAACAAGTTTCCCTAAAGCTCGCAAGCTGTGGAAAGTGCAGAAACAAAAAAAACCCAAACCCTAACCATCCTGTAAAGGAAAGATGGAAGAAAAACAGATGGATTAAATGATTTAAATGTAACGCATCCTTGAACACGATAAATGTACCTCAGTAATGTTTATTAATTCGTGTTGCTATTAGAAGAGCTCTCATAAGCAGTATCTTCAATGTAACCACATTTTAATGAGTCGTTTTCATAAAGGATAGTATAAAGGAATAGTTTCCTTGTAACAGACCATATTGTAACATATATTTAATGATAAGATTAAACAATAGCATGTAATCTTTTGAATTAGTCAGAATAAAGGCCCAATGAATTTCTTTACGTCTCTATTCTAGGATCACTAAGCAACCAAGGACAAATAGCTTTCTGTCTGGCTGGTATATTGTATTGCTTGTAAAAGCTTTCTAAAAGAACATTAGTTCTTTGGCATAGGAATAAATGGATTGTAAGCATATTACAGCTCCTCTTGAACAATTTCTGGGGTTTGGCACGTGATCTTCCTGGGCTTCCCCAGTTTTAAATGCCTCACTCGAATTACGCTTTGTAGCTATCATCATTGTGGTACATGGTGTTGGTGGTGTTTTTTTGTGTTTATTTGTAGATTTTGAAAATTTATTTAGTATTTTTAATAAGCTGCAGTTGCAGTGAGATGAGGCTTAGTGAGCGTGAAAATTTGTGTGCTATATTTGCTGCATCTTCAGGTACATGTAGGTGATTCGATAGTTATGAGCGCAGACCAATTTCATCTGCAAGTGCTCAGTGAGGAGTTGTGATGACGCATGTGTTAGTCTTCTGCTTTTAATTTCAACCAGAGGTAATGTTGGTGGTTTATCCACATATATTCAAAGACCCTATCTTTGAATAGCCAGCAAGCCTGTACACAGGAGAAATGGAAAAGATAAGTCTTGTTATGCCCAGCCTAGAGACTTGAAGTACAGAATTACAGTATATTTACTTACTGAAGGTCATGTGAAAAGTATGTCTTGGAGCTTATAATTAAACCTACATTTCTCATAAATTTGAGGAAGTTAAAAGGTATTATAGTCACTGTATATTATTTACTCCTATGGGTTGGATCAAACACCACAGCACTCTGCCAGTCCTGAAAGTAATACTGCAAATAGGTAAAAAGTCTGAGTAATAAAGGTATTATGAAAATTTTCATTAAAAAGAAAATAATAAAATTAGGCAACTGCTGCACCTGAAAATGTGAAGATGATTCTCAGAATGTCCAGAAAATACAAATCCGATCAGCATTCTTCTGATGGGGCCTTCACTAAAGAGTGCTTTGTAGGGTTTATGTTCAAGTCTTACTGTTGCTTTCATGAAAAAAGATGTAAAACTTCTATGTAAATTCCAAAGGCCATGTCATCTCAATATAGCACAGATTGAAGGTGATAGAGCAACAAGCTTTTCATGGTGGATATCTGAGCCCAGAGACGCAGCAGGAGCTGTTGCCATCAGCTTCAAGTTCAGTATAACAGTTCTTCTGTGATTGCTGCTTGTGACATGATTCAGCTTTTGGAAATCAGATACGTGGATACAAGAAGAGAGAAATAATTTTCTTCTTTTCTTAAATCCCTTCTTACTGAAGGTAAGCCTGAATGGAAATTAAAAACAGGGAAATGCCTACCCTTTCAGGTATCTGTGCCTGAAATTATGGGTATGTGCTCTGGCTTAAATCCAGATACAAGATTTTCCTCTGTTTCCAGTGATCCATCAGAAATGATATTTTGAGCATACAGTCTTTGTGGTCTCTATCTCACAGCTAAGATAGATGGCATGCTGCTGTGGTGTAGGCCTCTTTTCCCCAGTCTATCAAACTCCTTAGACTTTTGTTTACTTGCTAGTGTCAAACCAAATGAGTGCTGGTTATTCTGATCATTGCAGAAGACCTCTAGAGTGTCATCTGCAAATATGAAATGCGTGGCATTCAGTTCCTTGTAATCTGCTCGATATTTTTAGTTTTAATTAGTTTTCATTACACAAGCAAGTGAAAAAGTTCTAACCATCCTTTCAGAGATCTTCACTCTCCCTGAACATCCTCTCTTGTTCCTTTTCCTCACGCATTTAATTGATCATGGTGTTTGTCTGCCTCCTTGTGATTTTCTTTATAATTGCAATCTTGATGGGTTTGGTGTGTTTGGTTTTGAGTTGGGAGTCTTTTTTTAAATAGGTCATGCGAAGCAATTGTATTGTGATGACTCTAGGCATGCCTTTTCTTTATTTATTTCTCAGAAACTGAGGAGAGTGATGCCCTTGAGAGATTTATTAATGAACAGATAAGCATGATCCCACACTTGCTCATCATTTTTCCTTCATGTAAATGATAGCTGATGCTGTCATACCTTCCTGCTGCTGACTAGGTTTTTAATCTTGTGACTCAGTAAGCCTTTATACTATCCTCGAAGGTGCTTCATTTTGTGTCTTGATTTTTGCTACTCTAGGCAGTAACATTTTTTAGTGTTAATTTGTAGCATAGGATGCATAGCTATGAAAAGCAGCTGTTTCAGTAAAAAAGGGTTGAAAATAAAATGGTTACAACCAGATCCAACCACAAAAAAATCCTGAAATTTGGAATTTCTGAATAAATTATTCTATTAGATATCTGTTTGTTTAAAGGTTAAGACAGAGTGATGATGTTTTTACAAATCTGACTCGCACTATAAGAAAATGGGGTATTTCTGTTTTGTGACTTTATTAACATTATGTGTTCTATTCCGTAGTGAAGTCTGCAGGACCTAACTAAGATTAGGTCTCTTATGGTAGATGTTGTAAAAACTCATCCTAAAAGCTGATCTGTTTTTGGTTTTCAGATGATCACATTAGACAAAGGAAGTGGAAGGGTAGTGTTAGAAAAAAGAGTGCATCCATGGAATTAATATCTCAAGATTGTGGAAAGGTCAGTCATACAAACTGGAATAAATAACAACCACACATGCAGTTCTTGATCCACACTGTCTTACTGACCTGCTTGAGCCTGAGGTCTGTAGTCAGCTGGGAAAAATGTTTAAAAGCGCCTATCAGGGTTATGCTTTAATTTTGGGGTTTGTGGTTTGGGTTTTTTCCTCCACAGTATTATGACTTTGGACTTAACACATTAGACTGAAATACTAACAGCCAACTCAAGGACATTGCCATTTCTGTCTCAACTGAAATGAATTTTGGATGTTGGGTACATAAAAAATATCTTACATACACAATTTAAAAAGTTATGGGTCACATTTTTTACCAATAAGGGACCTGGCAGCATCTTTATTTTAATAGGAGGCAAGAAAAAAGTGGCCTACAGTCACTTTTGAGGCAAATACTACAAAGATCACAACTGCAGGGAAGTTCTTGCTGGGTCTGCTGTACTGGTATCCCTGAAGATACGGATGCACAATGAAGGAAGCACATTAAATATTTTAAATCCAGCTTCTGTATTAATCTTGCATGCACTTGGAAGTAGCTTTTTGAAGCAGTTTGGAACATTAAAAAGAAAGAATCCAGGCTGAGTTAGGGAAACATAGACATTGCTGCAGTTGGATGCATGTGACGTCAAATCAAGCGGGGCCAAATGTAGATGTCTGTGTCACACATGCACATCACTTCCATTGGCAGGCAGTGAGAAGAAT
>JANHGB010034979.1:0-59995 GCA_026283785.1 Coracopsis vasa
TCTCCCTTTTATCCTGACATGGGGGAGGTAGGGTTTGGGGGTGTGTGGGGTGTGCAGCTTGTGAAATTACCATAGGTTGGCTGACTGAGTAGGGGTGTTAATTGTCAGCTATAATTGATGTGTTAAAGGCTTCCCAGAAAAGTTTGTGCTTCTGTATCCCTTGACATCCTTCTCATCTTTTCTATCAAGTTTTTAACCCTTTTAGTCCCCCCTGCTGCTATCACCTTTATCAGTTCTCTCAGTGCTTCCCACTGTCTGTAACTGTCCTCTTCATCTGCCCAGTGTGTCCTGCTTTGGCCAAAGGCTTAGCGAGTTTCTGATATACCATACATGATTCATTTTGCAGGGCTGTCAAGCAGAAACTAAATCAGGCCAACAGGGATGCTGACTGTTTTAAGACCCATTCCAGTGAAGTCTGAGGTGCACACATGAGCAGTAAAAAATGTGTGTAGGTTCTTGTAACTGCCTTCTGTTTAAACAGAACTTCAGATGTATCCTGATCCCTAGTCCTTCCATACTAGTGCTCATACTGCTCATGCTCACAGGTCACAACAGACATATGAGAAAATAATTTTGACAGCCAGAAAACACAAACCAAACACCTACCTCTGCTCATTCCCTAAGCTCTTGCAAACTCACTCAGTTCATCAGATTCTTTATTACAAGTCAGGATGCATTCCACAGCTTAAATTGTGACTTGGGTACCTCATCTTTCATTCTCTGAAACTTGCTGACTTGTGCTTTCTGTCAGTCCAGCTTTTTGGATCCATATACTTTTTACCCTGTACGTCATGGGTATTTGTTACTTCTACATAATGACGTGTATTAGTGTGACTGCGCTCCCTGCCTCTGTATTGTAGGCACTGCCAGTAAGATGCAAAGCCTTTATTCTTCATCTAAATACTTCTCCTGCTTCTCGTTACCTGGATCTTTCATGTATCTGTCTTATCTCCTTTCCAGTCCATGTGCCCGTTTGCAGAGTATTGATAAAAATTGATTTTTAGCCTGTGAGTAAATTGTACTCAGATGAAAGGAATTGGTCCTACAGGATACATGAAAGATTTTTGTGGGAAGTGCCAGAGGACCATTGAGAGGTATTTTTCATAGCTCTGAAGACGCTCATATAGGTTTGTTTGAAGATAAACCAGATGAGAAGGTGCTGTAGACTCCATTAATAGGGACTCAGGGACTTTCCATCAGTGTGGTACTTCTCTAAGCTGGCATGGCATTTACAGAGGTGTGCTTAGTCTGCAGCTAAATCCTTGCTTGAAGTACTATTTAATTCTCAGTCTTCTCCCCATCCCTAGCTACCCTCCCTAAATTACATTTAGGGACCTCGAGTAATTCTTTCATCAAAGCTTTATGGAACAGATGTATTTCTGTTTCAGTCCACCCTTTACATAGAGTAATAACTTTGCTTTTAGTAGTGGAGCAACAAGTGTAACTCTTCATCTTTTTATGGGTGCATATAATGCTGAGTCCATTTTTAGTAATTTTCCTTTTAAAGTTCATTTTACTATGCTTTTCCTGTTCACATTTTCAAGCATGCTGAGTCACACAGTAATACCTACTATAGTAAATAGGGGTCAAGTTGCGCATAGGATCACAAAGTGTCTGTGAAGCCTGTCAGGTAAGGTGGTCTTTTCCACCAGGATTCATTTAATTCCCAGCTCTTCCTTACATAGGGATGTATGCTGCATAATTGGCCCAATTTAACATTTTTTATTCCTGGAATCAGTGACTGTATCTGTTTGGTTTCCCGCATTTCCCATCTATGTCATGTTTAGGAGCTCATCTGCAAAACAGCTATTAAAATAGAAAAATTATGACGGTGTCAGATTGGAGAACAAGGAAGTCCTGTAGCTAGTGCTGCGTTGCCCTACTTTGTAACTAAATCCCGTGGTCAAGGCGCATGCACCCCTTGCTCCACAGTGCACGGGTCAGTGCTCAAATGGACTGGCACATTCTGACTCAGTCATGGCAATAACAGCTTCAAAGAAATATTAATTTCTTAATTTCTATTCAGTGCAATAATCTCTTTCAGTCTTAAAGGAAACAATTTCAAACAATCTGGAAGGCATGTAAAAAGTATTTTAAATTGGTGATATTTATAGCTGCTTCATTTGTTTGAAGCCACTATCCTAACCAGTAACAGCAATTCAGTAGCAATACAGTCCCTGCCAGTAACCTTCTCCCAGGAAAAAGGATTTCGGTAAGCCTTATCACTCAGCGTAGCCAACAGAAATATTTGATACTAAGAGCAGTGGAACCAGAAATCCACTTCAGATGTCCTTCAAACAGCTAGATGAGGAATTCAAGGGGATGTGGAATAGGAAACTCAAAAAATAGGGCTTGACTTTAACACTTACTTGGTGTGATAGAGTAATTTACTCTCCATATAGATCTTACTGTATAAGAAAAAGGAGGAAAAAGGAAGCAGTAATGTGTCACCTTATCTAAATAAGGTACCTGTCATTCCTGAAATTCTGTTTAAACTATGATGGATGTTCTTATTTAACAAGAGAGATTTCTTTTCCCCCACAGTGAAAGCCAATCCTTTCAAACAGAAAAAGACTATGATGAGACCGAATTTCCCTGCTCATGGATAAGACTGAAACAGTGCAGAAATAGATGCAGAGCAGATGCCCTGGGATTACTTTCTGACCACTTGCAATGTGAATTTTCATGGAAAAGGACAGCAATTTGAACAGAAAAACAGCTGTGCTAATATTCTCGCCAGAAACATCTGTAATCTTTGAGGTGGTAACACACTTTCATGATGTGATGGGTTTTCTTCCTGCAAAAATTGTTTTCTTTTCATCTAATTTTGATCAACTGGTCTGTCATTTCAGAACCACTTATCCATGGTCCTGATGTAAATGTTTTGCTAATTTAGCTAAAGACATTAGCTGGAAGTAGATCTGTGGTATTTATTCTTTTTTCTATTTATTTTTTTTCCCCCAAAGCAAATTCTTTTTTCTATAACTTCTTTTTGAACACTGCTCTTAAAAGAATTAATCATCTGGCCAGTGCATTGGCCTGTTACTCAATAATCTAAAGGACAGTTCTCCAAAATACGTGATGAACCTCTTAAACATTAAAATCATGTGCTACAGCATACATATCATACAGTAAATTCAGTGCTCTCTATCCTAGGCTAATAAGTAGGTATAATAACAAAGAAACACTTGTGCTATAGTAGTGTCAATTCAGCACATTAAACTGTGTTAATTAAGCCACTTTAAATAGATCTAAATAGATCTATTTGAGAATAGATCTGAGAAGGCTTGATATTAGTAGTATGCATGGGTGTTTTGGGAAGATGAGGGAAACAGGGATGAATACTGACTGCGTGTATCACAAATTGCTGTTATTTTCTGTGTTGTTCATGACCTCAGCTGGGAAGCTGGGGACTAACCCAGCCACTGTGAAGCTGCAAAATAACCTAAAATCCGTAACTCACTAGATATGTTGTTACCAAGGTCAGGAGAGAGATTCCCATGCACTACTAGCTGATCAACCTGTCGTTCTTGAAAATGTAATCTTTTCAGTAGCTGTGGGGTTCCCTTTTTTGATGCCTGGAAACTTTTATGCCACAGATATCCTTCAGAGTGGTGACTTTAAGGAGTAGTGATTTAGAACATGACTATATATCCATGCACAAAAGAATATTTGATGATCTTCTTGTATTCTTTTGTACAAAGTAGTTCTAATGTTTCACTGTACCTACAGTGAGATGGTGTTACTTATAGGAAATAAAAACAAGCAAGAGTTTAGGCAACTCCTTCTTATAGCCCACCCACTAGAACCACAGGCTTCATATAAAAATGAATGCGTTGCATTTATATAAGGCTTACTGAAAGACCTTTCTAAACTGCTTTACTGTGCCTAATACACGCTGCTGCTATCAGGAACCAATTGTGTTCTGGGGACACAGCAGGGTTTTGCAGGCCTGCCTAAATGTCCTAAACCCTGCTCTGACTGAAAATATTGCAGAACATATTCATTTACACATCCTCGATGTGCTGTTTCATTGTTTACACAGTATTTTCATCAAAGAGTATGCTGCTCATTAAACATGGGAGAACCTGACAGACAGGACCTGGAATACTTGCCATCAAATTTAGCCCAAGCCAATCTGACATCTCAGCAGGGGAAGTGGAGAGCTGTGGTTCTGAAATAGGTGATTTGCAGTCTCTAATCTTGAGTATATAGCGCTGAAAAGAGCTGTTCCTGCATAATGCAGTTCATACCATGAGGTATTGTACATTTTAAATCACAGATCTGTACTTCTTGAACCCCTTTTCTAAAGTCATTTTCTTCCCTCGCTGACATTTTAAGTGTTCTGTGTTTGGTGCCACTAGATTATGACATTTTGATGTTCAGTTAGAAATCCAAAATAGCAATTAGGGAATTACGAATTGCAGAAATCTTGCCATTTAACTATTAATTATATTCCTTATTGTCTCAACTAGTAAATGATTATACTGAAATGTCTCTTAAATATAACATGCAAAACCTTGTTATAATTAGGGTATTCCTGAGATGTCAGTCCCTGCTCAATGGAAGTGACTTATCTCTAGAGCCTGCTGAAGATGACAGTGTTTCCATGTGAAGAAGAGTGCTCAGGAGAAATAGAAGTATGCGTGTGTGATTATAACCTGGAGTCTTAGATACTGACTTGAGCTCTGGGAGATGTTGAAATTCTTGCCTGATCCAGGGCATAATGTGTCATCCTGGATTGCTGCAAGTCAAGCAAGTCTTATTCATATTACCCTTTGTGAAGAGATTTATGAAAGTGAAAATATTTTGGCTTTGATGGAATAGGATATTTCAGCACAAGCTTTCCATATGTGTCATGAAATGGTATCCTGGGAGTACTGCTTGCTTTGTAGCCTCAGCAGTTCAGTAGAAACAGTGCTTTACATCTATAAGCAAATGAAATCTCTCCTTTTAATCCTGTCTTCTACACTGAAATGGTTCTAACATTTTTCTGCAGCTAACCTACCCTGATGCTAATGTTATGTTTGACAACACTGCAAAAGTGCAAAGATGCAAGTAAAACTCCAAAGTAATGCTGGATGGAAAGGTAAAGTCCCTTGGGGAGCAGCTGCATGTTGATGTGCTCTCAGAAGAGTATCTTCTGTTTTCAAGAAGAAAAATGATGGTATACTAGAGAAGACATAGGAAATTACTAGGAAATTACTACAGCCTGCTTTGGATTTCCAACCAAATGTAGTGCTTGTCCCACCTCCATACATGCCACTAGTTCAGATTAGGTTACCTCTTCCAGAATAAAAGTCACTGAAACACATTACACAAATGTTGGGTCCTCATCATCAGTTTTATTCTACAGGTACTCTGTTGTTCTACAGTACTTGCTACCGAGTTGTTAGAAGTCTAGCCTAGTCTCTAGTACTGAATACCCACCAATGGCTGGAGCACATCTTCTGGTTTGGCTTCCTCCCGTGGGAATCCTGACTGTGTGCTCTAAAGTGAAACTTGCTTTTTTAATTGTAGCCATTGTAGTGGTATGCTATAGTGCAGTATGCATATACTATAAAACCACTAGTAAAAATACAAGTAAATGTATAGCCAGTTCTGTATGTTACATAACCAGATCTCATATTTATAAGTGCAGCTCTGAATTGCATCAAGAGATATTCATGATTCTAAGATCTCTGAGTGCAGAATGATGGGAACACAAAAAATATACTGAAATACACTGAAATATATAAAAACCCAAACAAACCAAGCAAACAAAAAACCCAAACAATCACAATAATCTTTGCCTTTAAAATAAGATGTCCTAACCACCTTTCAGCAAAACTACCTGAGAAAGAGAAAAAGAAACAGCTTCATAGATACATTTTCAGCCATTAGAAATGCCTTTTTACCTTTGTATTTTACTCCAGACAGTGCACATATTTTAAATGAATGCTTTGCTAAAAACTGAAAAAATGTTAAAAAATGAAATGAAGACATCGTGTTCTGAAGAAGAATGGGAGACAGAGGTGGTTCAGATTATTTTGAAAAGGTCTGTATCTCTCATAGATGACAATAAAATAATGGCAATGAAACAATGGAAGCTGGGAAATGACGCTTGGAAAGCTCTGAAATAAAGCTATTACGATGGCCATGCTTTTCCCAGGGGTCAGTTACCAAGGACACTGGGAATATTTTCTAAGTTAAGTTATGTTGGGATATAGAACAAGTAGTTAATGCTTGTAATAAACTGTTGGAAGTAGCATATTGTGAACCATTTGGTGACTCCAGATGTGATGAGGTCTTATTACAGACCTGCAGCATTGGGTGATTTGAGGTGCTAAGGTTCCATTTGTTTGTGTACAATTCAATGTCACATTTTAGAATGTTTTAAAGCTGAGAGACAGAAAATATATATTTATATTTTAAGGGTCTCTGATAAAGAATAATATTGTTAGTGCCCTTTTTCAGAATTTCTAGGTTGCAAAAGTAGCATAAATATATGGCAGAAATTACTTTTAAGTTACTTTAAGAAAGTACTCTTATGTGTGATTTAGGAGTCATTTAATTTAATCAAGAAGCTTTGGTGATAATTTCAGATGAATGATTTAACTAACATTCCTTAAGACAGTTGAATTATTTGCTTAGGGAAATTGAAATTATCTTAAACATTTCAAAAGGTTACACTATAAGTCTTACAGAAAAGTATCAATGACTGAGTAGAGCTAAATATTGTAGGAAACCTTTCAGAAGACCTGGATTTACTTCTAAAGGCTCTTCTCTGTCCTGTAATGTTTTTGAGCAAATGCATAGGCTTTGGATGAGTTCAAGTCAAGTGATCAGAATGCTTCTTCTGTTTTAAGTCTTAAATGAATGTTATCCTCATTGTCAATATTTAAGTAAATAAATATTAGGAGGAAAAGGGAGAGAAGGAGCAGAAAGACCAAAGTTCAAAACAAGGAAGAACTAGTAGAAAGACAGAAGAACAGGTCCAAAGAAAGAAAAATGAATTGTAAATCTAAAACTTAGGAAACTGTTCAAGCATAAAGGTATTTGTAGTCCTATACTACCTATACACAGTCAAACCATGCTCACCTACTGAGGAAGATTTAATAGAAACATGAAAATACACTTTAAAATTTTTGAAAATCCATTGCTAAAAGTCCACAAATTATAGCTCCATTAAGAAAGAAGAGCATAAGAATCAAGCTTTACTGGTATACACTGTACACAGATAATCTCCAGGTCTGAGGAATAAAGAAAAAGCATTTTCAGCATGCTTGTTGCCCTTTACTTTTGAATGAACTCTTGTTCAGACATAGTTATTTTTGTAGAAACTCACAACCACAAGAACTGCCATTTAGCAGCAGATAGCTCCAGACAAATTGAAGAAGGATGCACCTCCCATACCTACCTCATCCTGATCTCTTTTGCTACAGTTCACTGAAAAAACTGGTACAGGAGCTGTATCTCTCATCTAGAGTGTTATTTATCATTAGGTATGGCAACACTCAAAAATCTACTTAAAATATAAATCAAAATGCGTACATTATACCTAAAAATTGGTATTTTTACCAATTTTAGTTGACCAAGGTTGTCAACTTGGTCTGGAACAGAGATTAATCAGACTTAGGGACTCAAAAGTTTAGCTACCAAAACAGGACAGTTATCAAGGCTTCTTGAGCAATCAGAAGTTTTGTTTATATAAAAAAAATACATATATTTCTTCTTTGTATTCCAAAGAAGAAATTATCTCCTTCCGCTCTGCCTTCGGGAAAATCTGGTTTTATTAGTGCTGTCCTGCATAAAAGGTATTTTTATTTCTCTAGTTATGTTGTGCAGTGCTTTCTGCATTCTTCAAAATGTAATGTAAGTGTGAGGCTATTAGTGAGAGATTGGAGTGTACAGCTTAGTTTTTCATGTAACAAGTAGGATAACAAACCCTTAGAGCAAAACGTGAGAAAGGGGAGTTCTGTCTCCCTTTACAATAACACTAATCTGTAGCAACTGGTTTGATCTAGACTGTTCAAGGGCTGTTGCAGGCTTCTTAAAAGGCCTGTAATTCTCTCCCTCTCATAGAGGGGGAAGAGGAAGAGGGAATCAAAACCTTGCCAATACACATATGTTATCAGAAGCTGTCAGACTTTTCAAGTTAGTTCTGCATTGCTCCAATCCCTTGGTATTTTCCAAAGTACTTGCTTTTTAGCCGTTGGTTTTGTTTTGGATCTTAGAAGTTCAAAATCTTTCTCAGGTTTTTATTTCACAAAAGTAAAAAAATAAGTTTCTCCTAACTTTTTACAGACATGTCTTTGATTAATAATTGTCTCAATGAAACTGCTGTGGCAATACAGCTGTTTCATCCCTTTTTCTGTAGTTGGTCTTGTATAAATTTGTCACATGGCTGCACGGTTGGCGTATCAATATGTGTGTGTGTTTTGATTTTTGTAAGGCATTTACAGAAAGTTTAAGACTGCTGTGTTTGCCTCGGCAGATCTGCAGTTGAGAAAAACACCCAATTCTTGAGTACAAAATTCTAAACTTGCTCTTAAACAAGGTTTCACAACTGATAACTCTGGTTCTGAGGGTGACTGTCTGATCTATAATTACATCACACAGAGATTTTTAAAAGCCTTTTTCAACAATTGTCAACATTATTTTCCATAGGCCGAAACACTGTGATACCCTGGACTTCAGATAAGCTTTAAAAGCATGGTCTCTTGCTAATATTTTGCAATCTTAGCAGTCAGATTATTATATGCTTTCTGCCTTTATCTCCACTAGTTTGCCATATTTTGCAAACAGATATTTTATACCTGAAATGAAATGTTCAGCAACATTATTTTCTAAAAAAGTTGTAATAATTGACATTAGAACTGATGATTTAGAACCACAATTCAATTTTTTTCCTAGTATAGAAAACCAAATCTGCATTACTTCAGGTGTCTTCAAGCTGAAGTTTCTTCTACTGTATTTTAAAGCACAGTGTCAGACACCAGTCATGATTCTTTTTCTGATTTTGCACACATCAGAAATCAATAATATTATTTTTACAACTTGATATGTTAAATCCTTGGGAATTTTGTTCTTCCGCTTTCATTTATTTTCATGGATAGTGCACATGTCCTATTCACTATCTGCTGTGTGTTATACTCTGTTATATTTCTTAAAATATATGACTGCACAGCAAAGAAGGAAGCCAACTGTTTGCCTACTTCTGGCTGTTGTACTAGGTCATGCAGACCTTCTGTAGGGAGTGCTCAGTTGCTTTCAGCAAGGGAAAAACTCAGCCAAGGGAGAGGCTTTTCCAAACGAGTTTGGAGGAAAAGAGAAAGGAGCGCATCTGCAGCATAACTAAAGGTTTGGAAAACTGTTAAGAACAGAGTGCAGAAATATCACAGCAGGCTTCAGAGAGGATGGAAAAAAGTCCTTTTCAATGTGCAGAACAGGCATATATCCCTTTCTTTTATCAAGTTCTGCTTCTCTTGAAGGCTTTTGCAAAACTGATTTGCTGCTTGCAGCTACAGCAAGTGTTCAAAGCCAGGACTCTGCTTAGGTCTTCATTTGCTTCTATCAGTCTTGCCTCAAATTCAGTCTGGTTTTATTATGCAGATTTCTCCATAGTACTTTTACCATATTTTTTTTCTCTTGTGTTGCCCTGGGTTTCTTTTTTTTTCGCTAACCCAAAGTAATGTTACATTCTGTTGTTTTCAAAATTTACAATCTGGTCCAGTTTCATTCTGTTTTCTTCACATTTTAATAGCTTTCTATAAGTTTAAGCTGTGTAGTGATCTTTTTCAGTTTTTTGAGACTTTGATCCCCTTTACCATCTGGCTTTGGATGAGCAATTCCACAAACGGTTTAAAGGAGCATGTTTGCTTCAGCATAAGCAAATCTATTAAATCTCCTTGTTCTCAGTTTTATATGAAGCAGATAACTTCCAGAAGATGTATTATTTTTAGGAATGTAGCATTCTGCAAATTTCTGTAACTGAGAATTTAATCTTTAGCTGATAACTCAATCTTCATCTGATAACTTTATTAGTGTTTATCACATATCTTTTTAAATATAGATTGCTCAAAGTGAAGTCAGTGCCCTTAACTTGCAAGATTAAAGTAAGCTGGGGTTTTTATCTTGTTTCATTTCAGGAGCTCAGTTTTCCTTTATATAAAATTCTTGCTTGAACTTTTTTCAGTGACTTGCTGTGTTTCTGAAGAATTTATATTTCTTGGAGTTCTCCATTCAACTTTACTTCTTACTTGAGGTTTCTCTCCCAGTTCTCACATAAGCTGTATTTCAAGATCTCAATTAATGAAAAGCATGAATTTGAGTCACTGTAATTTTGATGAATCGTTACTAAAACTTATAGGATAACCAATAAAGGAAAGTTCTTACACAGGGAAACAGTCCATGCCTTCTTTAGTTTGCTAAGACTGATCTCTAGTAAAGAGATTTGAACCAAGACTCACATTGCCTTTCCAAGAATGTGTTTGTCCTGCTGCCATTAAAGTCAATGGCAAAGCTCCTATTGATGTCACTGCTGTATGAGATGAGGTAATCCACTTCTGTTCGGCAATTCTATTTCTTATCTAACAATGTGCCAGTAAGGACAATGAAGTTATATGCTTGTGGCTGTGTCTTCATTTAACCATCAAACCAACTTCCCCTCCTGAAACTATTCACTGAGACGGAATTTCAGTCTTTGCCATGATACACCTCCATTTTTTAAAAAGGTACTGTATGGCATAATCCCAGCAATGTTACAGCCCTTTGTGTCAACCTAGGGTATCTCACTCAAGCTATTCTTGCATGTTATTGTTTGGGATACCCAGCTTTTGGGATTAAGTCCAAGCATACATTTTATAAGGAGGCTGTAAACATGTAGAACCAAAATCTTTCATGACCTGAACTAAGGACAGATCATACAAAAGGAAAGGGGGAGGAGAGAAAGGATAATAGCTCAAAAAGCTATATTGCAAAAAAAGAGTGGATATAGTAGTGGCAGACTATTCAGACTATTTTCTTTTCACTTAGTATTTCTAAACAAGATTTCATATGAATTTTGGGACCAAAAGAGAACTGTCATGATTTAGTTTAACTTTTAAAAATCTCCTTTAGTTTTGATGTTTGTATATGGTTAATATAATCTGTAGATCTCAAACTTTTCTTTGAAAATCTAACACAGAATGCACATTGCAGCTTCCACTGTGTGATTACCCTTTTTCTGAGAGGTCACAACTATCTGCTTGGTAAGCAAATGACTGGCATGCAATTTACAAACTTCCTTACTTGTGGCCTCATAAATTTGAGTCTGCCCATGAATTATGACAGCACGTCCAGCTCAATGATGTCATGTGTTGTACTGTTACCGCTGGACATTTACCCTTCTTCATGCAAGTGCAAAAATGTCATCAGAAATCAGGTACTACTCAGATACAAAAACGTTTAGGTGGAAAGCAAAATCATTTTGTTCTATAAATAGAAAATAGCGCTGAAACATTTTCTGCCTATCTCTATACAAGCATAATGCTGAACTCTTGGGGGAGGGAATTGTATTATAGTTTCTCTGTTCAGATTTGAGCCGTTTACCAAACATGTTAGTGCCTCTTAGAGTTCTATAGCAGAGTCGAGCATGCAGTTGGCAGTTAGGTTTCTTGTTCTTCAACTACCATTTATGTGAGCACACAGAAGAACAGAAGGCAACAAAATCTGTTGCCCTGCTGGGTCCATCTGGGAAGTAAAATGTCTTTAGATTTCTAGACTATGACAGGCATAGGTTACATATAGAATAGGTGCTGGAAGAAAGAGAATTAAACTGCAGTTATGTTATGAAGAGCATTGGAATATAGCAATGATCTTCAATTCACAGACTATTCATGGAAAAATTTATTCTGTGTGCTGAAGACTTCCAGTTAAACATAGTGGATAAATTAAAATCAATGAATGATAAACACTTATTTCCTAAAATTTCAGAGGGAAATAATACTTGGCCAAGTCTATTTTTTGTAGTCAGATTCAAAGGATTCATTTAAACAATATTAACTGAATTTAACAAAACAATGTTTTATTTTTCAGCTATCCAAGTAATAAAGAAAAAAAGTATCATTTCTTGCTTCTTCAAAGTATATTTCCTCAAAGCAAATTTGATCAAATCCCAGATTGGTGCATGATTCCTATGAGCTTCCCTCAAATATTTGACTCACTCTATTTGGGAACCTTTTACCAAGCTTGGAGATTTCAGAGCAAGATCATATGCACACAAAACCTTGGACTGGTTGTCCAGTTGGGCATTAATGTGGTCATACTTTCAGTGCCATCATCTAGTGAATCCCTGCTGGCAGCACAGTCTTTAGCCCAATGGGGAAGGACCAATGGCCTCTTGGAAGGTGTTAATCCTTCTGTTGCAGCTTTTCTCTTCCCTCTCTCTGCTTATTCTCTTAGGGTTTTAGTAACTTGTAATATCAGTGCTCATTTCCTGGAATTCTTCATGATTTCTTTTATTCATTTTTAACTTTTTGTAACTGGTATCAACCCTGTAGTATCACCTACGTGTTCTTGCTTAGTTTCTGCTTTCCTAGCTGTGATGGCTTACTATCCATATGTATGTTCTTTCTTGCAGACTAAGGTGAGAATTGAAAACTGCAGTTTATCATTAATTTCTTTCAGTAAAGCTTGGCCCTGGAGTTACATGTGAGCCAGCATAATTTATTGTAGCTCCAGGATTGGCAGCCACAGAGATGTCCTTTCTCCTGCAGCACTGACAGCACAGTGTATGCTCCATATGGTGCAGCCAAGCGTCTGGAATGACTTTTTCGAATTCTGCCTATTGGCTGCTGTAGAAGCAGCATTTCATTCACCAAAATACTGTGGAAATAATCTATGGTACTTAGAAAAATTAGTTTCTAAAGTTAAATTATAGGCATATATGTGCTTTGAAAGTTTGTTTTCAAGTAGTTTCTGGAGTCAGACGAAAAAGAGAAATTAAACAGGGCAGTAACAGTTTGAGCTAAATGTATGAGGTTTCACAAAGCAAACTATATAGCCACTCTGCTTCTTCCCAGCACAGCTTTTTTTCACTGTCTGCCTTTCTTATGGTGTCTTTCTGGATGATCAGTAGAGCTCTTCATTATTTCCCCTTGCCTGCCATTCCACATCTCGTTGTCCTAATAATGCCGTCTCAATCTTTATTCTCGGGGCTCCTTCTATTTCTTTTTAACTTTTCTCCTAATTTCTCACACAGACTTACGGTATGTCTTTCATACCTTCATTTCTTGACTTTCTTGAAACCCTCTGCACATAACTTATGTTTTTTCCTTTATCTCTGATCTCTCAGCAGGGTGCAACAGCCTGGGATTTTGTTTTTCTCTTTCATTCCACTGATCTGCTCCCTGTGGAGTTTAGGTTTTCCTCATCTCCACACCTTTCTGTTCTACTGGGTTATTTTTTTCATCAGATTCCTGTTATGTTTCTATGTGTCCCATGAGACTGTGTCCCTCTGTTGGAAGACTTCAATAGGCTCAGTATTATTTCCTTTGACCCATGTTAGATGATGGACTCTATGCTGCAGGTTTCTTTTCCTTTTTTCTCCCTTCTAAACATCCCTAGACACCCCTAGTAATATTGTTGATAGTTACAGAAGAAGCTATTTCTGCTGAGTAACTTGGTGTCCCTTTCTCCTTCTCTCTTACTGAGATGGTCTACAGAAGATGCGCAGAATAATGGGGTGTTGTGTGCTATTTGTGGTTCCTGCTTGGAGAGTGCACACTTGAAAAAGCAATTAAGCCAGATCAGCAGCCATAACAGTTTCTGAAATTCAAAATAAGCGATGTTCAACTGTAATGGCTTAAAATGAGCGCTTGAACTTCTCCAATAATTAATATTCCCCAGGCCACATGGGTAAAAGATCAAGAAGGTTAACACTTTACTTCTCAGTTGCATAAATTTTCTATACTAGAAGTCATTTTGCATAGCTCAAAATAAACCAATAAACTTTGTCTTGATTTGGCGCTTGCTCCTGGCGTATCTGGGAACATCAATACTCACTGCATAGTCATATAAGAGTGTCTCGAAGTTCTGTTGATCTCAGCATCTTTCTTAAACTGTCAGAGGAAGTTAGTGCATCTGTGTCATTCTGGCTAGAGTTTCTCTACATATTTCAAATGCTTTAGTAGCATATTCTCCCAAAGAGTCAAAGTGTTGAAAGCAGAACTTCAAATTTATTCGTATGTGATCAAGGTCAAAGCGAAAGTTCAGTGACACAAACTTCATGCCTTCCCTTTGTAGCCCCAGCTGTCTGCTCTGAGATGGTAGGAGTACACAGTGAATATTGTTAATCATTTACTAGTATCCAATAAATGTATTGTTACAAAATGGGTGTTAGCTCATGGCTGCTGTCTTCTCTTCAGTTAATTACAATGTAAACAGGGAGCTAACATAGTTGGAAGCACTACTGATGGCAGCTAATCACTTATGCTGTCAAAGTAGGAGAGAAGGCAGCTAGCAGGTTTTGAAACAGTTTTCCTTAGTAAAATGTTCTTTCTTATTGTCTTCTGTGTGAAGGACAAGCATCATAACTCAGGTTAAAACTCTTCAGAGACTGCTGTGCAGTAGTGTGTGTATGTAATTATTTGACAGCTAGCCAAGTGGCAGATGTATGCAGGTACAAGTTAAAAAACAACCCAAGGGGTTGTTTGAAGGCTTTTATTTTTAACATGGGTCATTTCACACCTTGTGTTTTCAGTGAAGCCCACAAATAGTCAAATTATCACAGATTATCTCAGCTTTTCTATACAGACGAAAATAAGCAGCTTGGCATGGCAGAAGACAAAAGTCATTTAAACCCCTTCCTCTTACTCAGCTGGCAAAGTGAAGTTGTGTCCTAACTGCGGGAAGAGTAGAGAACAGCAGTGCATTTTGACCTCCCGGGGTTAGGAGAACCTTGATACGGTTTTCAACCATGTAAATGTCATCCCACTGGCATTTTCTTTAACTGTAATTTTAAGAGCCAGGTAGTGTGACTGAAATACTTTTGGTCCTAATTTATGATCCTTGTCAGTCCTTTCTATGTGGGAGCAGTAGTTAATGGTTGTTTGAGAGCAGTCCTGATATGGGGCTGCTTGTGGTTGTTCTCGTCTCTGTGCTATGAAGCCTTTCAATAAGCCCTTCTGCAAAAAAATGAACCTGACTTGCTCTAATTTTCACACATATTCAGAGATGCAAATCTTGAGCATTAGCTATGAGGGTGTTTCAAATTAGTGCTGATGCAGTGGAGTATAGCATTTTCCAAATTCTGTATTATAGATAATTCTAACCATACACCAGTCTCTATAAAATATAACTAATTTAGCTTATCTGCTTTAAACCCTTTTGCACTACAGTCAGCACCATAGTTGGTTAAATAGGTGCTTGTCACATCAATTTAATGAATTAAATGTGAAAGCCATTTCTTCTTACTTTTGGCTGTAACAGAGCTGGCTCAGGATCTGTTCCGCTGAAGTAATGCAATGGTAGAATCCATGTCATATAATTTTATAAGTGTAATACTCATCAGTACATCAGCTAATATGAAAAGCAGACAGAATAATTAGAAATAAGACCACAAGCCAAATACAGAATGATTGTAATTCGTCATGGAAAGATACCACTTTAATTGAAAGATGTGACAATAAAAATTAAAAATATTGAATAATTTCATCAAAAAAATTGTGTAACTCATGTTCCATCCTTCATACACTGTTCTTTACTTGAACAGAGTAACACAGATTTATTACTGACTTGTCTAATTTTCTAGAGAATTTTGTTATTTAACATCTGTTGTAACCACTCAGAGAGGTTGTATCCTTGATAAGATAAGAAGGAAGCATTGGCCTGGCTTATAGGGGAAAAGCCTGCAAAGTTATAGAAGATGTTGAAATAAAGGAAACTGCCTTTTCCATCTCTTTATTCTCTTACAGACTCCAAATCAGTCTTATTCTCAGCACAGCAAAAAGCACCCAATTGCCTCTGCAGCACATCCTTTAGCACCTGGTAGGCTCATTCTGGGAAGAGGGAAAAGGAAGGGTGGCAGCAGAGGCTGCAAGCAGGGCTGCTCAGCCCGCGGCATGTGATCCATGTTTCTCTTGTAGTCTGCTACATCAGGCAGTGCTCCAATTTGCCACCTCAGTAGAGGTAGCTCTGATGTAGATCCAGGGGGACAAGCTGGGATGTCCATCTGAGGAGTGGATGTGCATTACACCTCAGAGGAAGGACAGTTTTGCCCTTCCGAGGTCTTTGATTCTTGTCATGTTCTGGAAGGTCAGTCTGTACCACTCCAATCTTTGTGTTCCCTCACACAAAAATCACTGCCCAGCCTCCTGATCCGTTTGGATTAGGGTGTTAGTCTATCTGCGAGTTTAATTCCTTTAAAGTAAAAAGAGGAAATCTTTACGGTTGGACTTTTAGTGAGTATTAATATTTGGGGCTAACAAGATCTTTCTCTCAGGTTCTCTACATGCTAGAAACCCTGTTTTGCATTGCCACTGATAATTACATTGTTCCACGGAAGAAGAACATATATAGAAGCACTTTTCAATGTACCTGTAACCAGTAAGATACTCCCAGTTACCTAATTAACTAAATGCAACTTTCTGAATGGTAATTGTAGGACTCTTATTTCTAAAATCCACATTTGCTTTTACATGAGCTCATATATAATTTAGTTTGCCATAGCAAAAAGAAAAATAATAAATGCAATAAATGCCAGCTTATTACACAGCGTTCCCACTGTTATTAATGAAAAGAAAATTGCAGTAAGATAAAAATATATCTTCTAACAATGTGTCTCTTTAGAAAGAAAAGTGATTCAGCAAATGTTTTCATGTGTAACATATGTAACGAAAATAATTAGCAGTCACCTATGAGAGTTCTATCTTCAATCTCACAAGAGTGTCATAAGTACGTAAAAACAAAGTCTTGGTAACTTTTGGAAATAATAATTCATTTTTTTTTCAGCAAAACTTACATTCTTACATGGCTTGTATAAAGTGAGCACTTTAAAGATGATTCAGCCCTTTATTCAGGGACAAAAAATGCTAAGTATTCTTTAAAACTAATGTTTTATCACTCCAAATACACACTGGATGTTTAATATGATGAAAGTTGTGCATCTGAACTTGGAATCAGATCTTTGTTGTCAGATCTTTCCTTTTGGATACTCTCCAGGATCAGCTGCAGAATGTAGCTTGTCTAATAGCTTCTAACAAGATATTTCCCTTATTCCTCCAAGTCCCTTCTGCTACTGCTGTGAAGTAGGATTTTTGCCACTGAATTGGCTCTTACTATTCTCACCCAGTGAATAGAGACTGTGGGATCAAGAGAGCCATACCATATAATTGAATTCATTATTTAGGGTTTTTTTCCTTTTCTTGTCCAGAGAGTTGAATGCTGCAAGCTTATATTTGTGTCTGAAAATTACTTGGGACCATTTATCCCTGAGAGAACATCCCTTTTATTGAAACTTTTTTGCTACCTGGGGTTATATAGGAGCTCTAACATGAAGGAATTGCTATCACCAGTTTTATGTCTACAAGGCTAAGCACGTGGCTTTACTTGTAAGCAAAATGCTTAAAGGAAAGGTTACAAAGTATCTGTTGTTCTCTTCCAGATCTTCAATACGTAGCAATATTTGACAATATTTGCCCAAATACCAGGTGTCAGACTTTTATAGCAAAACAACAACTTTAGGTGTTTGGTATCTAGATGTTTAGGAAGTTAATGAACGGCTGAATAGCTTAAGTTCTGAGCATGTGCATGCTTATGCCGAGCAGAAGAGTTCAATGAAAATAGAATAGTTCTAAAATGAAAAAACAATTTACTCTTTCAGAAATTAGTTTTAATTGAAATTTCTCTCAGAAAAATAGAAATGCATGTGTCAGAAGTGACTGTGGTCAGTCCAGAGTTCAACTCTGTTTTTATCTGAAAACCTAAGAGTAGATGTGATGAGAATTCCTCAGGATCAAGGTGGTATCTGTGCTACCTTCTTTATTTCCAGACTCTGTCTTTTAAGATGCATTGAAGTTGTGATGCCGAATGTTAAAACAGAGGGAGTAAGACCTGCAATAGAAGTGGTATTGCAAACACCTATAAATCATGTGGCTGAAGAGAAGAATGAACTGAAATCAAGGCTCTGTACAAAGCCTGTCAATTCTGAATCATCGTGTTCTTGAAAACTTTTGTCCTTGGTACTCCAGATATGTGAATCCTTCTTTTAGGATGGAAATACCAAAGTATTTTCACTGTACCAGGCTTAGAATTTAGATCCACTTTCTTCACTACGCACACTGTAAAATGTTCTTATCACATTTTTGGAGTGTGATCATTGTAATTGTGATTATTAATTAGGATTGCTTTCTTCTTCTGGTTCCGGCACTGACTTACTGAATCACTTCATGCAAATCCTTCACTCTTCACCTCAGTCTGGAGACTATCAAGTCGAAAAGCAACTATTAAGTAGTACATTGTTGTATTAGTGGAAAGATGTATGTTGTTCAGTTACAGGTTTTTGAGTTTCTATGTGTAGCTGATGCATGCAGTACTTTGGAGTAAATGTCTCTTCTTATGGTGAGCAAAGAAGAGCTAAAATAGGGTCAGCTGATAGTCCTCCTCGTATGTCCTTTGTTATCTTCTTGGCTTTACCCTGTTGAACCAAATCTTCCACAAAACATGAATCTTAGAGCGATACCATCAAAAAAATGACCCAGAACAGGTGCACAAGCATGTAAGAGTACAGATCATAATCAGTCAAGAGGCAGATAGATCTGACATTTGCTGAGAGCGTCGCTATATTTTATTGAGTTGTCATGCCTTGTTGCATACTTGATGAGGATGAGCCCCTTTATATGCTGATTTTGCATTACAAATGTTGTTTTGCTGGGACTGTCAGCTGCAAATAGCTTGTGGCAATACATCTTCCATGCAGCAAATAAACATATACAACATTATAGCACACCCATGTTATTGCCACAACTGTAAACAACTAATAAAAGGAATGTATTTACTGTGCCTTAGAGTCATTCACTGTAATAATATTTTTTCCATTTTCAAGCCTATTGACTTTATGGAACATTTGACATTATTTCATTGAATCATCATTGCTTATTGTGTCATCATTTAAACAAAAAGCATGCTATATACCTGCTTGTAGAGCAGGCCACACTGAACGAGATAATTCTGTGACAAGCAGTATATTGCGTGTAATTTCAAAGACTGGGGAAGTATTTTGTGTGCTTGGAATAGTCACTGACCTCAAGAAAACTGATGACACTCTGATGTAGGACATTGATGTCATCAAGCTGTTTCTGGTAGCATCCGTGCATGGGGGGAAACAGTTTTTTACTTTGCAAAATCAAAGAGCATAGCTAGATCAGCATGTAAATCTATCTCCCTGTTGACAGTACTGGTAGGACCAAGAGCTTTATTTCACCTAAAGATGGTTTTAATGTTGTTTTTAGTGGTATTTTGCTAGCTTTAAGGAAAGAAAGACATGTAATTACCGAAATGTGTTATCTTGTGAATGCTACTGGACTGTTAGCACTTGAGAAAATCAAATCATGCTTTCAAGAAGTTTCTCAGGAATTCAACTGAGCTGTATCTCCCCCCTCAAAGATAACTTGTAAGAGCTAGATCCAGAAAGGATCCCCTGTACCAGTGTACCCCAGCCACTATAACTTTGCTAACATTTCAAAACCATACTTTGCCGGTGGTCCTTTAACTTCTAACGTAAGATTCTTTCTTGTCTATTTTAACAATTTGCTTTCCAGCTATCACTACCTTTCTAGATTCAATAACTCTTCCTGCTCTGTTGGGTTTACCCCCTTGATTTATTCAGAGACAGAAAGTATAGCATTTTTAACTTTCTTCTTGACTAAACAAGGCAATCTCTTTTAGTCTGTTCTCATAAAATAGCCTCTTCATTCGCTTTTTGTCCTGGATACCTTTCTTTTTCCCAGTTTGAACTGATCTATTCTAGGGTGACAAGAACTGCACACAATATTCTAGAGGAAACCTATATCCGATACAGTAGCATGAATGCTCCTTTATGTTCATCACAAAAATCTTGACAGAGTAATTTCAGGAGTGCATTTGTCCAAATTTTCAGGTCCATTGTATTTATGTGTAATTTACTAAATAGAAATCTGTATCTCTGCACTGTGACTTCTAATTGATGAGCCCTTACCTTACAGAAGAAACCTGCTTTCTGACTTTTCTAATACTAAGCTTCATTTCCCCCTCTTATTCTGCGGTACTGCAAACATTTTTACTAAAGGAAGATGTTTTCCTCTGCCTTTATTTTTTTCTTTCCCAGCTTTTCAAATTCCATCTTTGAACCTCTAACTGCTTTTAATTCCCAGGAATTTTATTTGATGCTTCACAGATAAATAGTTTACATAATATATTCAGAGGGTAGTGAACATGTCTCAACTTCTGAATCGCCATGTTGTGCCTCAACCATTGTCTTAGTAGACATCTTCACCTTCTACCTCTTGATTATTGTCAAAGAAAAAAGACCAATGTACCACAAATTCATTTCCTTACTGGCTCCTACTTCACCCCTTGGGACAGGTTAAATATACTGGCAATAAAATATCCTTGCTTTTTCAGTAGCATTTCTCTTTCTACTGCCTTTCAAGAGTGATACATACTGCAAACTGGGTAAAACCTGGTGAAGCTAAGTTTGCATCATGTTTTTTCTTCACACATCACTTACAACACTATTTTATAATGCAGAAATATTACCTGCTGCTGAGGAATTTCAACTGCATCTCCTAACTAAGCTAGTGGCAAATTGAAAACTAATAAGATATATTTTGCATATCAAATACTGCTCTGGGGACAAGCTAACCTAGGCACCTACTAGATTGCACCTTTCTACTCAGTAAAAAAATAGCAATAAAGAAAACCATGACAGCTCATTACATGAAAAAGGAAAATCATCACCCAAAGCAGAATAAATGCTATTTTATTACACAATGATTGTGATGGGACCTTAACATTTTTGTTCATGAAAATATTAAATGTTTTCCAATGTTATTTGTAATAAATATTATTCCGAAGGCAGCAAAATGATGTAATATGCTTTAGCATTCAACAATACCTGCAAAGCTGAAGCTATCAGTGTAGTCAGTTGACTCATCTAACTGTGCAGGCAATATTTTTTACTGTCAAACAAAAAAATAATGTTCAGACTTCTGTGGATATATCCTCACAATGTCTCTCTGAAATGGTATCTCTTTACCCTCTGCTTTTGTATTAAAACCAATATTGACAATATCATTGAATATGGTGGTGGACAGTGTCTGTCCTTCAGGACAGATATGCTTCAGAGCATATGAACCAGAGCTTCTTCCCATTTCCATGTTACAGAAATTTTTGGTTTAATCTCCATTAATCACAAAATACTGTACTTCAACCCTTTCAAAAATGGAGAAAAGAATATGGCCAAGTTGTACTTCAATCCAGGAAAGGAGAGTAAACAGGGAAAATTGCGGGGATAAAGTTCAGTATTTGAAATTATTAAGTTATATTTTGCAAATAATTATCTTGAAAACTAACCCATTTCATTGTAATTTATGTAGCTTTTATATAAATTAGGCACATGTGACATTTCTAATTAGGTATACTTTAATGGTTAAATCATGAGTTTTTAAAATGATAATTGGGCTAGTTGTAAAATTTCCAGGTCTGTGATTTTAAAATTGAATTGCTCTTTGACTTATGTAAAAGAATAGATTGTTAAGCGAGTGCCTCACAGGAGAGAAGCAGTCTAGGATATTATGATTTGAATTAGTTTTTCAAAGGAATTTAGAGTAGGCAATCTGTCCTCTGATCTTTCTTTGCATACTAAAAGTATGAGTCAGTTATGCTAAAATAGCTTAAATTGAGAATACAGTGATTTAATTAGCAGCTGGAATTGTAGTATTCCACGTGTGAGAAAAGTGATGCATTAATAGCGCCCCATACAGATACTCTAATGTATCCAAGGTATTCTCCAGTAGAAACTGGTTTTAATATATATAGCTGCTTGTTGCAAGTGCAGTATAGTCTTTATGAGCTCAGAAAAGTAAGTTGAGAACTTTAAGAAAATTGTGTCCTCACCAGGAATATGTATAGTCAACATATAGATTTGTTCCAGAGGTCTCATATATTGATTCATGTCACTTGGAAGGGCAGTAGGCAAAGACACAGCATGTGTACCTTCTAGCAGTGCTTTTGAATGAAAACCTGTGGGTCTATTGTAATTACTTCCCCTCCATTTAGTTCCAGCAACGTATCAGAGTGCAGTTCCACCGCCTGAGTCCCCGGCGTCTGTGGACAGAGGCAAAAGTGAGAGCTAAGTGTTAAAGAGTGTTACACTGTCAGTATAACCCTGTTAAAGCACACGCCCTCGTGAGAACACGAGTCAAAAATCTGTTAATATGCTGATGTTACTACTCCACTGACTGAAGATCTTTGCGCAGAAACATGGCATATAGAAATTCAGCTCCATTGTATACAGAAAGATACTCTGCAATGTAATAGCACGTAATTTGTCACAGCTCGGCAATACAGCAAACAAGGACAATTTCCTTATAATTTCAACCAGTGCAAATGATTTATTAGTGAGTTTGAGAGTTACATGGGAGTTACTTTTTGTGATTTCACTAGGGTAAAATGACACAGGTATTAGGATAATAGATGGTTAAGTTAGTGCCTCACAAGAGACAAGCAGCTTAAGATATAAAAATTTAAACTATTTTTCTCTGAGGAATTTTGAATAGACAAACTGTCCTCCAATCTTCCTTTACACATAAAAAGTATGAGTCATACTGGGGAACTGTGGCCTTCTTCTAAAGAATGACTGATTAGACAAGATTTTCTTAAGTCAATTAGGAAAGCAAGAAAAGTTTATAGAATTATGAGCTATTTGGAGAAGCACTGTAAGTCTTACAGAAATGGAGCGTACAGAAATGGAGCCGTCCAGTGAACCTGGGAGGAGCCATGCTCAGAACATATGAAGACTTTTCTTCCTGTAAAAAACAGCTGAATTTAGGAAGCTAAAGGATACCTAGGAGTGCTGGAAGTCTGCATGGTTTCAAGCCAGTTCAGGGAAGATAAACCCATGGAAAACTCAATACCTATAAACACCTAGAAACTATATCTGGCTAAGGAAGCCCCTGAACAGAAGATGTTTGAATGTTGAAGGACAGGTGCTTTTTTCCCCCTTGGTATCCACGTTTGGATACTATCAAAGACAGAGTAGGCTCTGTGAGTTGGACCTTTGATCTTGAACCATTTTAGCAGTTCTTGGGGGTTTCCATTATTTTAGAGTAGGCTTTGCTCACAATTTCCAATTGTGGCTACTTCACTGATGGTCAGTCAAATCAATTACAGCTGTCTTCACAGAGGACACAAAATGTGAACCCTTAATGGAGATTATATGAAACAAATACCTACTTTTCTTCTTTCTGTATAGCCTTATTATAATTCAAACTTTGGGCTCTGTTTTAATTAATTTTATTTTAAATGCCAACCTAGGAAAAAATTCTCCCAACCTCAATTAAAAGTCTGCTGGCCATCTCTGTAGCTCAGGAAATAGCTCAGTAGAGCAAACCCTAGGCTGTGATAGAAGCTATCACACTTTGAACCTTTATTCCCTTCCTCAATCATTTCAGGTTGTTGTGTTCCAGTCTCTTGGACTAGCACTGCTTTAGTTTTTGTAAATCTGCAAACTTGGGTATATATGATAGCCTTTTAAAAAATGATTAAAAAAATGAACTGTTCAATGCTGGTCGGTTAGGCATTCCCATTCAAATCTTGTGTTGTATTTGACTACACAGGATGAAGCTCCCAGAATAATTTTGTCTATGTTTACTATTTTCTTTCATTGTTGTTTCTTACAGCATATCTTGATTTCTTTGTATATTGCTGCTCTCTCTCAGGATTTATCAGATAATACCAACATCTGTTTAGTATGCAAATACTAAAACTCTGCTGTCCTCAGATTATCATTTTGATATAGGAAAAATTAGGCTGCAGTTTACTTCCAATCAGATACTCAGTTCAAGCTTGTTTTCACATGGGTTTTCTGCTTGATACCTTTGAAAAGAGATATGGCAGCTGCCTTGTTGCAGTCAAGCACTAGCTCCAAGCCTTACAAGCTGGAGCATGTCCAGCAACTTCTTTTTTAGAGAATGAGAAGTTATTTTAGATCATTATAAAATAGGTGATGTTGTTTTCTGCCATAGAATGTACAAAGAGAATATAACAGATCACCTCTTCATCTTGCAGCCATCAGACACTCACAGATATAAATACTTTATGTACAACGCCATCACCTATATAAGCATGAGTGTGTATGGTCTGCATAATAAATACTGGTTCAAAGTATACTGCAGAAATTGTTGAAAATTTACAATTACAGTTGTAGTCCAGCATTGCCAGAGGTTACACTTCAGCAGCCGCATACGAGAGAAGACTGGCACCAGCATTTTATAAATAGGAGATGATAACTATTCCAGTGCTGTGGCAAACCTTGACTTTTTAATATCTACCTCTCTGACACCCAAGTGATTTATGTGCATGTTCTGTTGGTACCACTTTATTCCTAAGAATTGGAAGCACTGCAGCAAAGGTAAACAATAAAATAGAACATCTCAATACCGAGATGTTGTACATTGTGTGAAACACTGTGTTACCACTTGAGAAAATTTGTTGTCATACAATTACAGTATCAGAACACCTTACGTTTGCAGAATCTTTGCCAAAGGATCCCGAAGTTCTCATATACTCATGAAACCTAGCTTATGCTTTCTTTATCAATGGATGAAAAAGATACTATGAGCCTTTGCTTGTTTCCCAATGTGTGAACAGCACTGACGAAAACTGTCTGCAATGTTTGCTAAAACTGTAAGTGCAAGATTCTGCAGCTCTCACTAGTTTCTTACATTTTGTTTCAAGATCTTAGAATAAGAAACTACAGTGTGTCAAAGGGACTGTCAAAATGCTGTCAGGTTGCCTTCAGAACAAATATTAACTCCAGAACCAGTGTGGCTTCTATTGTAGGTATCGCATAGCATCGCTCAAGAACACAGTCCACTTTTGTTCGAAAAGTTTGAGCCACAAGATTTTTCTGATAATATTATTGTGATCTAAGACTTGTAGCATGTCAAAAAAAAAACCAAAAAAACAAAACAACAAGAAACAAAAAAAAAACCACACTGAACCCGCATAGTCAGGATTTTTTGTTAGAGATGGTTAGCGCCACTTCCGTAGGGCAGTTTCTACTGGAAAACTCAGATTCATTGTAGTGGTTATGGAGACAAATAAATACTAATGAAAGTCTGAAGGAGCCTGGAAAATTACAGCTTTTTGTGCACATTGGGTACCTGGTTTCTGTAAAATATAAAGGAAAACCTCTAAAGAAATCTTTCAAGCCATTTTTAAATGTAATCATAAAACCCAGCTACAGTTAAAACTGCAGCCCTGCTCAGGAATATCTCGTAAAAAATTTGCATCTTTGAGCACTGGAGCATGAATTTAGAAAAAGTCCAGTCCCTCTGAAGGCCTTTAATTCTTTTTAAAAAATTATAAGGGAAATTAATAACTGATGCAAATGTAATGAACTGGGTTGAGATTAAAAAGAACTTGAATTTGTTGCATCAGTAATAAGGCCATGTCATCGAATTGTTATAGATCAAAGGACAAACTAGATCATTGCCTGTACTAGCTGCATTCATAACTGCTTGAGCATTGCTGTTTGTTTAAGGATAGTAATAGAGTTAGAAGGAATTTGGTGTGGTCTGCTGTCAGAGAATGATAGAGATTGGCTACTGTTACTTGTGTCTGCAGAAAACATATCTGGAAGACTGAAGACTTATTCTGAGCTAATATTTGTAGGAAGACTATCTGAAAACTAGATTTTCAGTCTTTGGGTTTCTTTATACCAGGAAAGAGCATCATCTTAGATAACACTAATACATGAGGTCAAATATGATTTTGGTTTTTAGTGTACATTAGGAAAGTAACATTTTACATGTATTAATGTATTAAAGTTGTGTTGTCATTATGTGGTTAGTCTCAATGTTAAAATAAATTTAACAGCATTTATCTAATCCATTTTATTATATTTTCTGACCCAGCAAGTGAGCTCACTGGAAGAATTTGACTATATTTTTTGTTATAATTCTAACGATGAATTTATCATTATTTTTGCCACAAATAAGGTTAATATTTATCTTTTTTTTCTACCATAGTAAGAACTATATTTCATCTTCTAAGACGATTCAGGTAAAGGTACTTTCCTACTTTATATCCTCACATAAGAAGAGTGGGATGTAGTATATAGAACAGTCTTCGATTCCAAATAGTGGGAAGTAATATATAGAACAGTCTACAATTTTTAACAAGTATGCTACTGGTGGGTTTCACTAACAGTTACTGTAAACTAAGACTTGATGGCAAACATTTCTTTGAATAAGGCAGCTAGCTGGGAAGTGATCAGGTAAATAGTAAGACGTAGAGCTGTGTTTTTCCTCTAATTGGATAAACTCCATGGATGAAGCTACCCATCAGTGTTTATCAGATAAAACTTTCTACTGCGTTACAAAAACAGATCTCTTCAATATCTGCTGGACTGCTGCTTCCAGGTTTTTATCATTTGCTTCTTTCCAGATATATTTTGGTGTATTTGCTAGTTCCTATTTTTCTGGAAGATTTTGTTCAGCATCTTAATATTTTTCCTACTTAACTAGTTGAAAAGAGTACCCAGTCAAAATAGCTGAAAAGACACCTTACTTGTAATGAGAAGAAACAGGTGAAGAAGACAGCTTGCTTATGTTGTTTTCCTGAAATCCAGGAAAGCTTCTCCATTCCTGGAGCAGCTACCCTAAAGTGGAGTTGGAGCTGTCTAACACACTGTGATTGAAAGGTTATTGCACTATCCCATGGACTTGGAATTTACTATGAAAGTACTGGAAATTAGGGATAGAGAGCTATATATACACGTTTGTTGCGGATGTTTAAAGGCATCAGGCTGTTTTATCTTCCCTGGTATTTGAAAATGACTGCTGCATACATCAGCGTTTGATTAAAATATTGCCCTAAGTAGATCACTTTTATATACCAAATGATCTACACATAGAAAATAAAACTTTCCTAATAACCTTTTGGTATTTTAACATCAGCTAATTTTCTGCTGAGGAGAGCAGAATGTGATTAAGGCAATGGAAAACATTTTATGGCAGGTGGTCATGAAATTATATTAGCATTTAAATGACTAAAGTGGAACCTTTCCTTTTCTGGTCTGAGAATGTCAGAAAGAGAAGAGTCAGGATTCATCCTCCCCTCCCATTCCCCATGGGTTATATTTTACTTCAAAACCAGCTGTTAATTCTGTGTCACAAATTATGAAGGATTTAAAAGAGAGTGTCATGCCTCGTTGTAGATACTACTAGAAAACATTTTCCATCTGTGTGACATATTTTTCCAAAGCCCTCAGTCACTCAGAGAGCCAGCTTTGTGAACTTAATCAGATGTTTTTCTTCTCTTGTTAACTAAGAATCAACTCTAGGGAGCATTAAGTTCACCACGGTATTTATTTTAAGTGAGTGATGGAATGATTCCTGAGCTGCTCTTCTGGAAAATGAAGCGAGACCCTGCTTTAGAGGTCACCTCTAATTAGAGATCAAAAAATAACTGCAGATAACTTCATCAAAAATATAAATAACTAATCAGTACCAGTCCGGTGGCTTTGTTTTATAATTAGTCCCATACAAAGGCTCCTTGAAGTCAGATGACAGTTGGGTCTCCTTCCTCAAACTTCACAAATGAACCAATAGTTTCAAGCTGATGCTCCCTTTGAACTGCTCTCCCAGGATAAATTACTGATGGCCTAAATGTTACATTTACATTTATTATTCTCCATTACCAAGAACATGTGAAGCTGCAAAAGATTAAAGCAGCAATTACTGAAGTAGGAACATTGGAAATGAAGTTCAAACACCAGAAATGAATGTTTAGGAAAACAGAAAAGACAATTACTTGAGGCCACTTTTAGCTAAATAAAAGCAGTGGCTTCTGCATCAGAGAGGATATTTACAAATGATAGTTTGGGTTTGTGAATCTTTGAATGAATCATTGGCAGCTTGTGCCATTGTGTTCAGATGTAGTCTGGATAAGACCTTGATGGTCAGAAGGTTGACCATAAGCCCTGGGCATTGACAATCTCAGACTTCAAGGGACATAATAGCATGGGAGGGAATAAACTTGTCCTAGCACTTGCTGTTTAGAAAAGATTTCATAGGTGTTACCAAAGTTTTTGACTTTTATTGGTTTTTTTAAAATCTTGGCTGTCTTTCTCATTTGCTTTTTGTTTTCCCTGTTTCATAAAGGGCTGGTTTGCTCAGTTCTTTGTTTCGTTGTGTATGTTAAACGAAATGTAATTCAATTTCAAATTTGGAAGGATAAGATGAAACAGGAGATGTTCAGACAAAAAGCAAGGAATTGTTTTGAGTGAGTTTTTGTCTCTTTGCACTGTAATCCATCCCTGTGTCATCTTGTCTGCAGCTATACCACGAATAAAGTCATCTAGGCTCTGTGTGTTGAATGCAAGGCATCAGGGCAGGAACTGCACCCAGCCTGCATCACAGGGTGAAATGTACTGTGATGACAAGTGTAAATCTCCTTCCCCAAATATTCTGTGGCTCTAGAAAGCTTGGCAGAAAAGGCAGAGAGCTGCTGTGTGGGGGGAGCAGAGCAGTTCCTATGCCTCAGACCCGTGAAAGGCAAGTGGGCTTTTGGGGTGCTTGTGCGTGGCTGGTTGGCTGCTACATCTGAACTGACAGGGGCTCACACAGCAGCCACTAATGGCATTGTTTCTCAAGCACTTGTCTTCACCTTTAAAATGATGAAATTAAGCTCCCATAGTTATTAAGAGCTAAAAATAATGATTTGATTGTACTCTGCATTGTAGTAGCAGGCGCAGCAGTATATTGATCTGCACTCTGTGCCATATTATATTTACAATACAACCTGATCAATATGCTGTTTCTGAGCCCATGGTTCTTGCATGTGTGAAATTAGGATATTTTATTGTAAGGCTAATGCACATGACCAAGTCACAACAGTGTAGTCTAGCATACTGTACACAAGCTAGATGAAGCAATGAAAAGGTCAGCTTTGTACGTCTTCTTTTTGTTTTTAGCAGTAAGGTAACTTTTTTTATGTCCAGTAAACCAGAAACACCTGTGTGACAGGCTCTGTATAAATGCATGGTAAGAAACATCCCCTATTGCCCAGACCTTACAGTAAGTGCTGACAGACAGACAAAAGCGGGAAGAGGAAAGAGATGGCAGCAATGAAATGACATTGCTCACATCACCAAAAAGGTCAGCTGCAGCTTTGAGTACAGAACACCTTCCTAACCCAGGGTATCGGTCTATCTTCTAATTTAATCATCCAGTGATGTAAGTGGAATGTCTTGGGGTTTTGCCAATATGCATCAAGAGAATAATTTGAGAATATCAGTGAAGTGATGTTATGCTGAAACAGTGAAAAGAAGTTTTGACTTAGAATTTTACCAGGTATTTTCTCTTTAAGGGAATAAGGTGCTATCACTCCACCTCGTGTACCACCAATAACAGCTGCTTGAGAGGCTTATTCTCCGAAGGACTGCCAATGAAGGACAGAAATAAGAATTTAACAAAGAGAATATATTGCTATTGAGGGTCATGTTTGCAACTGTCATGGTGTGTAGATCTGGATGCTCCTCAATAGAGATAACAGAGTGACTGAACAGGGTAGTTCGTTTTGTCTCCACTCCAGTCCTAATAGGTAAGAAAAGAGATTGAAGCTAACAGTGATGCACTGAAGAAAAGTCTTTTGGGGACTCTTTTAAAAATTGATTTTGAAAGTAAATCCCCATGTGTGTATAAATAAGTCTGTTTCTGGCTCGTCTGTCTGCTATTAGTTTCACCTGTGTGAGTTTCAGTTTGTCTGTTTTATTGTCACGTTGAACAAATAATAATAGTATTAAGGTGACAATTTGGGTTTACAAATTTGCTGTAATTTTTGAGACATATCTTAATTTTCTGAATAGCTGAAGCCATCTTTTGTGACTCTCTAGCTGTAAGCATATTTTCTTATTAAAAATCTCCACCTACTTCTAATGTACTCACTTAAAATTGCATTCCAGGAGGTAATCAAGACATTAACACAATAAAATATAATCTGCTTACAACATTTTCCATCAGATTCAGCAGTCACTTCAGACCCTCCCACTTTATAACAATCATTTTCCATCATTCATTACCTGAAATGGGAGTTGTGCTTTTTACATGGAGTAAACAGGGAAAAACAGTATTAAGAAAGTCTAGCTTATGATTGTGAAGAAACTATCCTGAGATTGGGTTTATGTCACCTGGAAATTCTTGTGCAGATTTTAGGGTATCTTTATTTAAGTACTGCAAAACATTCTGTTGCCTTTTAATTGCCTGCAGTTTTGCATACTTTCATTACAACAATGTATTTTAAAAAAAACAAGTTCTTATGCAAGTTAAATCTTGCCTTGTTTATTGACTGAGGTTTGCATGAGGCCACAAAGGAAAGGCACTGAAAACTCAGATCTTGGAAGCAGTGCCAAGCCTTCCTGTTGAAAATTGGTTTCTGAATTTTAGAGGAGCAACAGATTTTGTGATCTTGAGTGAATTTCTGCATGTGACAAACCTGATCCAAGTCAGTTTCTCTTTTGGGGTTTTCTGGCTTAGAAGTATGCCAAGCACAAGAAGAATTCCAGATATTTGGGTGGGAAAAGTGAAGCTAGGGAGGTGTTTGTGTGTTTGAGTTTTGCCTGGTGGAATTGTGGTGTGAAGCTACATCTAACGCCATGTTCCTGTGTTCAGGGCAAGTGTGCAGGTTCTGTTCTATGCTGCTTGAAGCTGGCAACTGAATTCTAATTTCTTGTGAACTAAAGAAAAGTAAGAAGCACATTTGCTGTGTGCTCCAATTTTGGTTCACGCATAACAATTCGAAGTTAACATCCCAAGAATAAAAATGGGTAACACAATCCAAATTTGAAAGGAGCTGGGAGTCAAGAGCGTTCTGTGTTTTAAAAATGATTGAACCTATTGCCCTGTAACTGTGGGTGCTGTTGGTAAACAGTCTGTCTCTGAGTAGGAAGCTTTTATTTCAGTGTGGCTAATGAGCCTTTTTCTGAAATAAGAATGTAAAGCTTCAGAAGCAGCATAGCTGTTTGGACTCAATGCTGCTAAAGAAATGTGCATAAGTCAAATAGGTTTAGAAAAGGAGGTATGAATCATTTTGTAAGAAAGCAAGTAAGAATGAAGAGAAGTTGTGGATATTTGTATTTTTAAACAGCCTCTTTCTTAAATCACCCAGATTAATCAGAAGTTTGTATAAAGAGAAGTGCCATCATATAAAATACAGACTACAGATAATATAAACTCCCTGGCTCCAAAATTAAACAAACCCATGTTTCTGTTCCTAGTGATCAGTGTTTATTTTTTTATTTGATGTATTTGCAAAACAATATCAGTGTACATAAGTCATACAAGAAGAAGACAGGCTAAACCCTGCTCTATTTAAGGAATTGATTCAATTAAAATTAGCAGGACTGCTTGAGAAAGTAAACAAGACAGTGTTTGGCACTAAAAGTCTTTACAAACAATTTAAATAGTATGCGGTACAAACAATTATTTCCATTAGCACCATCTTCAGTAGATATATGCAGACTTATGCTTAGGGGATTTGACTCTTCATCTGTAGTTAATGCACTAAAATTAATTTTTTCCATATTTTGATTTTTTTCCCAAGAAATGTATCAGAATTTAGACAAATCTGTGGAACTTGTAGTATTCTGTGGTATTTTATTTCCATGCAAATATAAGGAGATTAGGGACTTCAGTACCTGGGCCACAGATATGTAAGTTTATGTGTGTATATATCTATGTATATATATGTGTTGAAATTTACCATTTTCACAGCTATGAAGAAGACGGATGCCTGATTCTAAAGGTCTAGCCAAAGGTTTTAATTAAAATAACAACATTTATTATTATCTTCTATGATTAATCAAATGTAGACCTGAGTGACCCTGCATAAAAACTGTGTTGTTCTGGATTATTGAAACTACAGAATATGGAATATTCTGAGTACAGAGTATCTTGTAGTATTAAAATAACAACTCTGTGTGTGTGTGTATGTGCTTTTTCCTACCTTACTATGCCTCAATTTGAGTTGTGGAGAGTGCTTTGAATTCCTTGGCATCAAACATAATGCAATTTAGATGAAGCATGGGAACTTTTTCCATAACATGCATTGAACTGTCTAGAGCACTGTCGTTGTCTACAGCCTGGTGTAAGGTCTTGCCAGTACTCCGATGTGCGTGCACAGCTTCCCATAGATCTCTGGAGTAAAAAAATCTGTACTGAAATCCTTTGTGCAGCTTAGTCCTCTTCATAGCCCTTGAAAAAGTCTGTCAGGTCTCTGACCTTAACTCTAGTTTGGGTTTTCTTCCTGGTGGTGCAATCTGTATCTTGTGGCTATTCCTTTTTCTGAAGATCCAAAGAGTGGATTGTAAAGTACTCAGAGGTACGCATGGTAACTTTTCTGCTTGTACACAAGATACAAAACTGGCCTCTGAATTCAGGTGGTTTTTTTGCAGGAAAGGTCAAAGCCAAGTAAAACCGGTTTAGACTCAACAGTTTTCAAGAATCGTCTTCTGAAATAGAAAGTAATTTATATTTTTTCCCGCTTTGATTAAATCTTTCCCTGATAGCATGTATTTTGCTGTGTGTTTTAAAGTAAAAATATTGTTCATGACAGAAGAAGAGCCCTTAATTTTGTTTAGGTTAAACACACCTAGCTCTTCTATGTGGATTCTAACTCTGGAAAAGGGCAGATCTGAAAAGGCAGGTTCTGGGGAAGACAAGGTACTCACTTGTAATGGCTGGAAACAGATTTGGGTCTATAGTATATTATTTCTTTCCCCTCACTAAAGGATGATTGTTTAGGGAGAAGTGTTTCCAGATACTTGAGGTGCTCCAGACAGTGAAGATGAATGTAAGGGTTTCTCATGAAAACAGAAGAGTTGGTGCATCATTGTTGCACAGTGTTAAAACAATATTAAGAGTGGTTGAGCTGACAGATATAACTATGTGCTGTGTTTGAGTGTGAGGTTTGGAGGGTTGGTGAGAGGGAAGTTTGACAAAGGTGGCTCTTTCTTTGGGCTATACTGTGCTGAGACGAGGCAGGAGAGCTCTACAGCACTGGTCAAAATGTGCTCTACAGTGGCAGATGTGAAAAAAGCCCCAGGCAAGGGCTGACCTGGAAGACTGAATGGGTGAGCTGGGGAACTCCCATTGCAAATTCCTCAGAAATTGCTTTGGTTTAATTTCATTTAATATCAAGCTTCTAGCTTTTAAGACTACAGATGAAATACACTTGGAATGTGAAAAGCCTTACTACTTCTGCAGACATAAAAGCAATGCTGTGTAATTAGTGCTACAGTGTTTACCAGCTAAACCAGCGGAGACTAGTGACAAGTGATGCTCCTCGGGGGTCAGTGTTGGGATCAGTGCTGTTTAACATCTTTGTCAATGACATGGACAGTGGGATTTGAGGGCACCCTAAAATGATCTTTAAAGTCCCTTCTAGCCCAAACCATTCTGTGATTCTATGATTCTATGATAAACAGGCATATTAAGGACCGGGAAAAAAAAAATTTGTAAGTCTTCATCTACATCCTCACACATGTCTAGAAATATTTTGTTAGAAGGAAAACTCAAGAAATCTCATTAGTTTACTGCTGATGCTTCATAAATGCTTCGTTGAACTACGTCATTTTTTGAGAAGTGTGTTCAAAAAGGCAAATGGTATCCAACCAGCCTCCCTGTACGTATCTGTATCCACATTTGCTGATAAATGTTTCACGAGCGGTATTAACATCCACTTTTCTTTCATTCTCAGGGCATTTGCTGTGTTCCTCTAACACAACTAGCAATGACATTCTCACATTAGGTGATGCTGTTCTAGACAGGTGTAACTGAAATGTTAAATCTGAATTTCTATGATCACTGTATTAAGCAAACATAATATTCTATTGCTGTAATACAAAAACTCAAGTGTGATGTGACTGTTTATGGAAAGAACAGTATGTTCTGTTCTGTTGACAGTTTTGTCTTGGACTTGATGTTAAAACACTGCAGAGTGCTTGTTCAGGCCCAGGTGACTAAGTTGGGAGATGAAAATCACACACAGTTTGTGCAAAGATTTTTAAAAAACTCAATCAGAATGTGAATCTTTGTATCTCGTATGGATTCAGGGAATGTTTTCTTTCAGCTAGAAATGGCTAGACTAGACAGCCCCTGTAACAGAAAGACATTAAATAACCTCTCTAATTGCTCTGATTACATCCCTGACACTTACTCTGTGATCGTATGAAAAATAGACTGAAGGCAAGTAACTACACCATACCCTGCATGGAAAATGTAGCAGTAGTTTTTTTGAGGCTATAGCTGAAGGTGTAATCAGAAGTAACTATCTGAGCTGTGACAGCAAATTGTAGTCTGCAGGTAGACAAAATACCTTTTATTTATTTAACTAGTCAATTTATTAGTATACCAAGGGTATAACCTATAGGCAAAATATTAGCTCTTACCTCTATTAGTCTTACTTGTAAGAATATTTTAATTCACTTATCACTAGCAAAACTGAAATGTGCCTGTGGAATTAAGGTGGTGGTGGCACCCTGCCGTTGCCTCAAAACCAAGGAATGGGATGGGAAATGGTTCCTCTAAACTAACCATAGGAGGTTTTTGACAATTCAGCATTCCTTTTTTAGCTTCAGTTAAAGCTAATATCACTCTGAAACAGACCCACTTAGGGTACCCTTGTAGCCGGGGCACTTAGTGGGTTAATGAAGGAGAGGGTTCAAGTCATTGGTTCATCTCAAGATCTGACTTAGCACTTGTGTAGACCATTTGCTTAACTATTGTTACTGTGGGAGAAAGTTCCTTTATCTACAAATGCAGTAAAACAAATGCAGATTCTGCTGATTCAGATTCTATGATTTGTTCCCAGTATGACATAATTTGACACAATGATTTAATTGCTGTACTGCAAATACATATATCAATAGACAACCGCATCAGACTAGTGCCAATAGTGCCATTTTGGGCATAAAGTCACCTGCACATATATACATTATTAACTTTAATTTAGTGGTCTAGCGGGAAGTAAAATATCTGAACAGTAAATAATAATTCATGATCCAAATATTTGTGCATTTTAGAGTGGAATGTTGCTAGAAACCAGAAATCTACTTCTAGAGCAGAAATACCTCTCGTGACTTCTTCCCTCACTCCCCCATAATTTATACAGTGATTTCTGTCCACACAACATCTGAGGGAGAAAATTGTATGCTTTGAGGACAATGACCTTGTTGACTTTTTTCTGGGACTATTAGAAGCAAACGGACCCAGGACAGACACTCAGGCACACTTAAGTGGCAAGCACTTGTCTCATCTTCTGAAGAGCCCCAGCACTAATACATTGTGGTGTTTGACTTGTAACATCTTTATGTACTGGCTAGGCTGGGGGAGAGTGAGAAACACTATTTTGGCTTTGTTTTTCCTTTTTTTCTTTTGTTCTTAGATCTCTCCTTAATGCCAGAACAAACATTGGCATGGATATAAATACCACTTTGAAGAGTAGGATATTTGCAAATAGGAAATATAGACACGTACCATATATTTGGTCTTCACTAAGAATTTGAATGTCAGATGGCAGTGGATGTGTGTAGTCCTACTGAAGCAGCCTGATATCTAGGTATTTCTGGTCCACTGGTAATCACAGACATAGTGGATGCTGGAAGCTATTCTGCTAATATCACACTGGGATGTTCTCTGACTCCTTATTGATTATATCCCTTTATTTCACTGGGCTGTCTCCAGACCATTGAGTGTTTCCCAGAACCTGAAGAGTATCTTTAAAATATCTAAAATTTTTCAAATCATCAGTGAAATGATCGTGTATTTTTTAACTAATAAAGCTTTAAACAAGCCTGAGATCCCACCTGAAAAATCATTCAGTTTCACATAATAAAAACCTGATGAAAATTTGCAGCAGCTGCTTTTAGTGCTTTTTTGCAACTGCTGAAAACTGGTTCTAGTGGACCAAGAAAGAAGACTTATTTCACAGTCATGAAAACATTGTTTTCTTTTGAAATTAGACCTCTTACTTCAGTGGTAAATAGCACCTGCTGCTCCCAAATAGAAAACTGTGCACAGGTCTTCTGACAGTCTCTTAGTGCACACCAATTTTTGAGATCATAGAATCAACTAGGTTGGAAAAGACCTTTAAGATCATTAAGTCCAACCTTTAAAATCCAGGAAACAAACTCATCTCTTGAAAAGCAAGTTCTACATGTTCTCTCTCAAATGTACAGTGCAGCAATGGGCCTGCTTGTGTTGGATCTGGAAGATCAGTCTAATAGGGAGCCCCATCTGAAGAATGTGGTGTTAATACCTTCATCAGTGACAGTGATGCTTAAAGAGGAATGAGGAGATTAAATTATTGAAACCTCAAACTGTTCAGTAAGAACTTGATATTTTTGGTAGGCTTGCTTGATAGGTTGCTGTTTATAGTATTCCTAATGTAGGTCTGAATTAAGTCACATATTATGTCCTTTTGCCATACTGAACTTATAGATAGCATACTCCAGCTAGGTAGAAGTCACCTGAGGTAAAACCGCCATAGGACAGGCATGCTAACATTGCCTATGTTGAAAGTGATTGAAGAAGAACAATAGGAGGATTTCTTTTAGCACTAACATTATTTTTCCTGCTGCTAGCTATGCCAGCTTCTACAGCTAATTAAGCACAGGAAAGACAATATTCCCCAGATGCCTGCAGAGCCAGTCAGCAGATGGGATACTTTCTCCCTAGCCACGTGTACATTAAGGGAATTTGTCTTGGAAAAAATGGTCAAAAGCTGCCAATTATGCATGATTTGAACATGAAGAGATATGTTTCTGCAGCAGGGGAAATTGGTCATGGCACAAATATCCTTCTAAATATGCATACACCTTTTCTTTAAAGTACAATCCTTAAAATAAGAGGAAAGATTAGAGTTTCTTTTGAGTACAATCCTTATAATAAGAGGAAAGATTGGAGTTCAGTTCTATGTGATCAGTCCATGTTTCTTGTCAGAAACCAAAGGCAGCCACTGCTTATCCATAAATGAATGAAAGGCACATGAGTTTAGGACTTTCCAATCCTGAAATGTGTGCCACTGAAATTCAGTTCTTCAAAGGTTTGTCTTTATAACAGAGAAGAACCTCACAATTGCAGAAATTTCTTCTCCCTCAGGGAGTGGAAATAATTGCCCTGAGGCTGTCTAAAATGTTCTTCTCCTTGTTCCTAAGAGATTTTTGGTGTCTTTTATGCAATCTAACAACTATCAAAGTTTGAGTGAGGTTCATTCTCATTCAAACTCTAGCTGGTCCTTAAGGTGTGACCCTGGTCACAACTATTATTCTTTTACATCAACTTGCTTTGGACTCGTGGCAGGTGGAAGATCTCATTCTGTACCTGTGCAAGCAGGACTAAGCTTACAGTCACATCTTACAAAAAAACAGCCATGCAGTTAAATTACATGAAAGTATTTGTTTGCAGAGAATGAATAAATTCTATTTATATTTATTGTGCATAGCTGCATAGCAGAAAGATTATTTTCTTCTAACTGGTTATTTGTAATCTGTTTAGGTTCATTATGAATTTATAAAGATGCTGGTTTGTTTAGGAAAGAATTAGAAATTTCCTGATTAGCTTTAGATAAAGAAATCTGATTCAACTCTAGTTACCCGATTGAGTTAGGGCTAATATTAGAGGTTCATTGGTGTGCAATTTAAGCTGTGATTATTATGGTGTCAATGGTGATGAATCTTCCTGGATAAGTATTGTATTACATAATACAAAGACAGGTGAACAGTAGATGAATACATCCATTTCCCTTCCCCTGGAGCCACGGAAAGGGATTCCGAGCTATTTATCAAAAAGGCCTTTGGCAAGGCATGTTTTTAGAAACTGGGAGATGTATGATAACTTCACAGTATTGAAATGCAAGTATTTCAAGATTGTATACAGACAGTTATTTCATATTTTGTTGCTGCATTTAATCTTTTTACTAAACACTTCATCATCATCAGGCAAATTATTTATGTTTTTTGAGACCCAGGACTTGTAGGTGCAGTTCCAGAACCTTGCCTTTGGCTCTGATTTTTATATAGAATGTTGAATTCAGAAGTGGCACAATCAGATATGAAAGCACCACTGCACGTTCAGGTAACTCAAAAAATGTCTTGGTGCGTGGTAGATGTAATGTGCACAGGTTGGGGAGGAATGGTCTAGAGACTTTTTTTAATTTTATTTTTAATCAACACTTAAAAATGGATTAAATTATATGAGAGCAAATTTTTGCTGGAGGAGATCAGAGGTACGTGTGTTAGTAACTAGAGCAGAGGACTGGGATTCAGGAGGTCTCTCTGCTTGCTGTATGTTCCTCTTCCTCTGCCTTAAATAAATCATGTGGGGCTGTAAATGAGACTTCTCAAAAGCATCTAAGAAAGTTAAACTCCAGCTTGGATTTTACTTTGTCTCCACTCTTCCATTTATGTGGGATGTTACATTTTGCATACTGAGGATGTTAATACTTCTCTACCTCAGAACATAATGCAGATCTTTCCAGTGTTGTGTTTCTGACATTAATTAATGCACAGAGAGCTTGGAGGTCTTTGGACAAGAATGACAATATTGGTATAAAACAGTTGACCAAGATCTTAACAAGTACCTACAGGTTCAATATTCAGTTACCCTTCTTTAATTTCACTACACATCTTCAAATAAGATACTCTATTTGATACCAATTTCTATTGCATCTTTCAGGGAAATAGTCATTGCTTTTTAGTATTTTAAGTATTTAAACCATGAAGGTTTACGTGACATAGTATATACAATTATTGTTTATACACTCTATACATTGCAATGGTAGTCAGGGCATGTTTGTGGGCTTATAGTTAGGTTCATCCTACTTTGATTATCCAGGATGTTAGGGAGAAAAAAAATGTTTGAGATTGCACAAGGACTCGAGTTTGGTGCATTGGGCACTCAAGTTTGACATCTTCAGGTTAACCTGCTGCTAATTAAAGGAATTAGACTGTCATAGAGAATGAGTAATTCCTCTTTTTTAACTTAACAAGCAATCCACAGTGCTTGGCAGTGACTTCAGATGATTAGGGATTCGTCTGTGGTAGCAGACAGCTCAGTTTATAACTACCTGCCTATGCCTCTTGCTTTTTAAGCAGCCCTCCCATAGATTTGACTTTCTAGCAGCTCTTAACAAACATCACACCATCTACTGCTACTCTTTTCTTATTCAGGACTTTGTTATTATTAGCATACCCATACTGTGTTTACGATGGCAGTGTCATCCAAGCTGATCTGAACAGCCCAAGTCTGGACTCAGGGTAAAAGGGACTCTGCAGCAATTGGATACAGCTGCTCCATAAATGAAACACTTTTTTTCTATGGGGAGCTCTGTGGGGAGCAATGAGAAATTGGCCACGCAATTCTCATTCACTCCTTTCTTCCACATACTTGTGTGAGCTTGAGGGTCTCACTGAGCTTCTTTTGGCAATCAAGAGAGCCTATAAACATGCTATTACTTATTGGTCCTGTCTGAGTGCAATGCAGACCTCCTTTGTCCAGAAAGATGAAAAAGTGTTAGAAAGTAGGCTCTGGAAAACTCCAGAAATCTCCATTCTTAATGAAACCAGATATACAGGCAATGTCTCCTGCTATTTTGTACTCTTTGTTTCCGTTCCTCATCAGTACTGGAATTCATAAGCAAGCAATAATTAAAAATTTGTGGATCAAAAGAGATTTCTGTTATTAGTCATTAAAAAAATTGTTCAATTTAGTTTTGGGAAAATGTAAGCATCAGCTTTCATTTATTTGTCTCCTCAATCTCCCAGTTAGCTGAGCAAAGAACTGCTTTATGCAAGCAGGAGGAATAATATAGTACTATGTCTACTGTAGCATTGCCACAGCAGTCAGACGTTATCAGGCAATTATTCTGGGCTATTTGCTCTGACATAAGTTCAGTACAATAAACTAGTACAAGGTTAAAGGCATCAAAGGTGTAAGGGACTTGTCAAACCCTATAAGGAATTTGTATAATTCTGTACCTGTGAGGTTGCAACAAACCTGCCAGTTCCACAGCAGGGAGTCAGTGGGCTGGAGTCTGCCCTGTAATAAATGTTATATTTTTATTGTACTTTCGTCTGTTTTTTCTATTTTGACTGGGTTTGACCATGCAGTGAAGGCTAACTTTAAATGATATTCTTTATATTGGCTTAGACACCAAATTCTGACTCCATTACATTCTGAGTTTTCAGAAACCATATCCATTCAGAATTGGGATGAGTTGCCAAATAGTTCCAGTTTTAATTGAACAGAAAGCTCCCAGTGTTTCGTGATAGTTAACAGTATGGAGCAATCTTCTCCAGATCCTTGGATTGCAGCAGACCTGGGGGAGGCTGCTAACTCACATGACTGAGATCCTTGCCACTGCCGCCTGCACTTGAATTGCAGCTGTGTCTCAAGCCAAAGTCCTGTCAAGTTGAAAAGTCAATGCCATCAATTTCTTCACAGAATTTAGATGTTCAGAATATTCAGAGGAAGAGTACGAGACAAAATTGAGGCAACTGGAGATGGTTGAAATTGCCTCACAAAACAAAGAGACACAGAAGTTTTTTGGTGTTGGGGGAAAGTCAGTGGTATGTATTTCTTAATTAGGATTAAAAAGAAGTTAGATAACTAGCTACAGAGGCAGATTTTGAAATCAGATAGGTATTGAAGTGAAGCAGATACAGAGCACCTGCAGGCATTTTCAGTGATCTAACTTTCAAATAGCTGGAATTAAACAAGAAACATAGTGATGATCCATTTTTGCTGGGAAAATTTCACTGCATCTTCTTTCAGTGATTCATGAAGGTTGAAAGGGGTTTTGAGGGTGGAAGTGTAGGGTTTCCCACCCTTACTGTCAGTGTCAGCTAGCTGTATTTGTATCTGTATGCCTTTGCTCTTGTAGCATTCGTTTGAGGAAGAAAAGTGCCTTTTCTGCTACAGGTTACTTTTTTTAATAAAATTATTAGTATGCCCTAGATGGTAACTTACAGTTTCACATGGCTGACATCCAGACATGCTTAAAAGTCTTCACAGTCTTCAAAGCTAAAGATGCTCCTGATGTAGACATAAAGTCTACATTTTACCATTTTGCATAAAACAGCCCATTTAAATGAGGACAGATATTCCTTAATGCAGGGGTACTATAGAGGCTGGCAGCTGAAACAAAGAAGCTGCCCAAGGAAAATGGTTGAGATCTATTTTGGTACCATTGCGTAATCCCTTCAGGTGGGTGAAGACTGGGATGAGGCAACTGCAATGATGGTGCCAGGCCATGACCACACTTGGTGACAGGAGCCTTAGTCTCTGGAGCAACAGTCAAGGCCCTTCGCCAGTTGCTTCACTTTGGGAAGTGGAAACAAACATAACAAAGCAAATAATCTTCTGTGTTGCTGAGCTGTCAATAACAGCAACAATTGCTATCCAAGCAAGCTGAGAAGTAGATGTTCCCAAAACATGGATTTTTTTCCTTTTTAGAAAGTTTTTTGACAATATTTGTAGAGCAATGTTTTTTTCCACCTGATGCTTCTTGAGATGGCAGCCACATTTAAAGCTGTTTCTTGTATTGCTTTGGATTGGGGGCAAGTAAATCAATGTAACTACTTGCAGCATGATGTAGAATTCGGTTTGTGATTTATTTGCAGTATAAGCCATTGCTAAAGGGTATTTTTTCATTTGGCCACCTGCTTCTATTAAGAGCTATGAAATCTGGAATTAGAGTTCAGTCATCTTTGTTGACGCTTTGTGAACCATGTTGGAAGATGTTCTCATGCTCAGAACATAACAAAGTTGTGTCCTGCCCTATTCCAGCTGTTGCTGGAAATGCCACTGTTAGATCTGCATATGTTGTATGTAGTACATCTATGTCAAATGCAACTATGTCAAAATACTTCTGGTTAGTAAAAACTCCTGTTTCATTTTGTAATGCCATCTAGATTGTTGTGACAGTATGGAAAGAGAAAGGCAGAAGCACAAGCGTAATAGGCTGTAAACTCTGCTGTGGTAATGATGAGTAGCTAAACACAGTTATCTCTTTATGTCATTCAGCTGAAACCAAACCTTGGGACCATAGTCTCAGGCACCCTGTGATACATTTTCATGTATATCAGCCTTTAAGTTTTCCCTTGAAGGTTAGGGCTCATACCAGTTTTTCTTACAGCTAAGAGGAATTTTCACCTTTATAAGAAGAATTGCCTCGATGCTTTGTGCCTCAATGAGTGGTTGCATGTGTATATCCAGAAGACTGTTACAATTGCATTGTAAATCCAAATGCCTCCCAGGTGTATCCTGTACATTTTCAAAACTGGAGAAGTTGAAAATACAGCCCAGAGAATTATGTCCCCTTCTTCATTTATGGATGTAGATTTTTCTTTGGCTATGTTAAAGCAAGTCCTTAACCCTTCCAGCTGGCCTCGGCTCATTGCTTTCTTACTGCCTGCCTTATTCTTAATGTTCTACTCACTTCTTCCTGGCACAGGCTTTCTCTTTGACTGAGTTTTAATTCTTAATCATATGTCTTGTACCTTAATTATAGTAGGGAAAATCATGTCTTCAGATCGACACACAATAAGAGCCTTCCATACATCAGTGGTCTCTTCTTCTGTGCACAATTCAACTGTTCCCACATCACTGCCCCTCTGTCACTTGCACTCGCCATCGCAAAGAGCTGTGCTTCGTGCTGATGCATGGTAGTGTCTGTGTTGGGAAGGCAGTGACAAAATTGGCAGGTAGTAAGCAAGTGGGAGACAACAAGCTTGTGAAGAAGAGAGTGAAACCTGGCTGATTTGTGCTGTGATAGCCTTCATTTTGCCACAATAAGACCAGGTTCTTATTATATATATGTATATGTGTGTATGTATATTTTTGTTGGTATATATGGGAGCCCTTCCATAGACTTTACATGGTGTTGCTTCCTGTCCATAGTTCTCTAAACTTTCTCATTTTCCCACAGAAAAACTGCAGAAAACAGCTAAGAAAGGCTATGGCTAGAAGCGGCTTCTTTGGAGAAGCAGTTGCATTATACAAGGTGATGTAATACAAAGACCTGTAAACCAGCAATTTGTGAGCTTTGTGGTGAAATCTGGTTGGAAAAAGTTCTTCTTAACATCTAGAAATCTTGAATCAACCAATTTTTGGACAGAGAGATGAAGCTCTGCCTGTTTTCCTTCTGGGTTGTGTACTTTCTCCTTTTCTTCCATCTATGCTTATGTTTTTGAAGCAAATCTGCCTCTCAGTGCTTTAAATCAATACCATTAAAGCTCTGTTTGAAGGTAAACTATTTCAAGAGGCTGGTCTGCTCTACCCTGCAATTATATCATATGCTAAGTGAGTGAAACTTTCAAAGGTATTGAAGGCTTCTGGGTTTGTGTATTTCTTTTCCATTTCACTAGATGACATCCAATGATAATGGCCTTAACATGATGGGAAATTAATTGAGAGAGCATTTCTACACTGCCGTAATTTTATCATCCATCCTTTTGCTGCTATTAACAGGAATCCATAACCCCATGGGTGTTTTGAGAGAATCTCTTTTAGCAGAACTTATGGTGTAGAGGTTACATGGTTAGCTCTTTCCATCAGCTGGGTGTCAAATCACTGTCGAAAGGGTATTACTGGTGTATTCATTTTTCTTTTAGCTTCTAGCCTTGTGCTGTGGTGCAGGAGATGATTTGTAGTGAGCCATTGGGGAGAGAAGAGTGCTAGCGGCCACTGAAGGCTTCTCTCACAAAGGTACTTAGCGGAATCATTGCACATTAACACAGATGCATGCAGCAGCATTTTTGATATAATGTCCGTTATAAAGTGGTTTAAGGAAATTATGCCTTCTGACTCATCATGTTGTGGCAGGGTAGTAAAATAATCGTGTTCCTGTGGATTTGTTTATTAAGTTGTGTTTGCTGAATTTCCCCATGCTGACTACTACAAAGCAGGTTTCCTTAAATCACTAGCAGCAAACTAGCCTTCATCAGTTCATAACACTGATCATGTAAAATCATTCCATTTTCTTCAGAGCCTTTTGTTTCTTCTTTCACATTCTTCACTGACTTAAACCTAAGCTGATTTATAAAACGTACTGTAACTCAGAAGAATGGTCTTGCAAATGGTTGACGTGGGCTGTAGAACTTCTCTATTTATCTCACAAATTTCACAGGTATTCTGCTCTTTTGCAGAATGAAGTGTCGCTTTTCCTGCTCTCCTTCTCCACAGTAGTCCAGTAAATTGGGGTAAAATAGAGGTTTGCTCTTTTTTCCTATGTCACCTGTAGGAAAGCAGTAGTAGCTCTGTGGAACAGATTATAGGTATGATTGTGGCAAGCTCCTCAGCAGCTACACATCCTGGAACTTAAATTTATGCTCACTGAAATATTATAGTTAAAATAATATGAACTTAGATGAAGGATGAACTTTTGTGGAAATTCTTCCTTTTTCACTTGAAGCTTAACTGCTTTTAAACACATACTGAAGAATCTCAGACTTTGAATTATCTTTCTTTTTCCAGGATTTTCTCCACCTTTTTACTTTGCCATTAATTGGGAAAAAGAAGAGAGGTGAGAAACCTGGGGGGAAAAAAGATAAATATTTTAACTATCTAAAATGCACCTGTGTTGGGGTGTTTTTTATATTTCCCCTTAAAATCATTCATGACCCTTTAAACCTTAATTAGCATTTTTTTAATGCATCAGGTGGGATTATTGTTGATCTCTGGCTGCACAGATCTCATGATAATTAAGCAATAATCATGCCTAATTTTTCTTGTGCAGCCAGTTGACATGACTGTGCACATACAGGATGCAAATTGTGTGTGTGAAAGTCGGATTTTTGCTAGGTCTCATCTTCAAAGTGGAATCTCAGCTTAAATACAACCCTGAAGATGCCGCTTCCTCTTCCCCACTTCCTTCTGTGTGACATTTTCTCACTCGAAAACACTTTCCTCTGTTCAGATTCCCCTGTGGGAATCCTTTTGATTGCTGCTGTAGCAGCAGGAGTTAGTGTGATGAGGAATTCAGAAACCCTGAACGAGCAGAGCTTGCTTTCACTCCTCCAGCGCGTAGAAGGAGAGCTCAGGGTGCTGTGTTTCCAAGCGAGGAGCTTCCTCCATTCCTGCCACCATTTGCAGCTGTCCTAAGATTTTCTCTTCCGTGTGCATCAACAGAGTGCCTCAAGAGAGCAGTGGCGTGAGCAGAGCCTGTCCTGGGCAACATGGCTGCACAAATCAGTAGTCAGTCATTAAGAGAAACAGAGTTTTTCTCTTATCCTGTACTGTTACACACCTGGATTAATATAATGTTCATCAAAATCCCTCCACAAGCAACTGCACCAAAAGGGTGTGCTGTGACTGACTGTATGTACAGTGGGGTAGTCCTGTATTCCAGGTCCCTTGCTGAGGCTGGCTAAAATTCAAAGAACAATTGTGCAGCTATCGCAAATGTAAGGGGAGAACCAGTGGCCTAGAGCAAGTCAAAATATAGAATTCTCTGAACCTCATTTTGCAGCAATACTTTTATCAAAGGGAAACACTCTAGCAAAATGCTGAAGTGCATCTTTGAGAAGGAAAAAAACAGGCATCAAAAAACCCAGGGATGAATCATCCCTGCTGTTGTTTTCCCCATCAGGTTACCGGATCTTCTGGGGGTTTGATTATTTGTTCAAAGGGAAATTTTAGGAAACTTTTTTGTGTGTCACCTCTGCCATAGGCTAAATGTGGTACACCAGAGCAGTAACATATTCTTGTCTAAAACACACACACACACAAAATAAGTGCCTTGCCTTTTGTAAGCACTGGAAACAAGTGTTTGCAGGAACAGAGGGAACATCTGTCTGTTGAGATATACATACTTCCCTATGGTTTTGTTTACAAGAACATAGTGTAACCATAGTTAAGAGAGCTCCTGGCCTATTATAGCTACCAAAGAAGCTACAATTCCTCAGCATCTTGCAAACTGCTGCTTTGCAACTGTGTGAGGACATCAGAGCTGTTACTGGGCTCAGGACCACAAACATTTTACCACCTGAACCAACTTACATAATAGAACAGTTATGGAACTAACAGGGAACCAAAACCTTCCAGGACATGAACCTTGGCACAAGGTATCAGCGTGGTGGTACTCTCTTCATTGCTTAAATGACACCATTCCACTAAGGTACCTTGGAAAGGAAAACAAACTTGTTTGTTTGAGGCATAAAAAAAAAAAATGCCTGAATTCCCATGTTCTTTATTTGCATCATATTTATTAGTTTTTTAATTTGTTACTTTCAAAACTGTTGCTCTGTCAACTGTTTGTTACAAGATTTCCCTTAGGGGATAACAAAGCTTTGTATTCATGCTTGCATATCACAGGATGAATAAGACTTGCCACACTCCAGTTGGCAGGTAGGGAATATTAGTCAATAATGCCGGAATATAAGTGGCTTTATCTTTTCATGTTGCATCACTAGATACAGCTTCATCCTTAGGGAGCCTGACCTAAGAAACAAGGACGTATTTCAAATTCCAATGGGATTAAGTCACTGCATTAAGGGGCTTTGGTAGAGTTCAATTGTTGCTGTTGAAGTAAAACTGCTTTCCAACCGCACCCCCCCAATTAATCAGTGGTTTCAGTGATGATGGCTATTTTTGTTTCTGCTTGTCTTAAGTCATTTAGATGCCAACAATTTTGATGGGGACAGCTGGTTAACAAAAAACATCTGTAAAGTTTTATGCCAGACAACATCTGAGTCGCAAGGGATAATTTCTGCAGCTATTAAAATAAAAAAATAAAAAGAGGAAATGCCCTTTTAGTCCTTCTTTCATAGCAGAAGCTATTATTGCCTTTATTGTTGCTGCATTAAACATATGTTTGAATATGATCTTCCAACTTTCAGCGCTGTTGGGTTAAGAACACAAAGAGCATGCCCCCATCCTGATTAGCTAGTCTTGTACAGTAGTACAAAAAAAAGCAGCAGTGGGAATTTCTCAGCTCATTAGGTGCATATTCATCTTAATGGGGCATCAGAGTTAAAAACTATAATGCCTTCCTCTCATTTAATACTCCAGAGAACATTCTCAGTAACCACATGAAAGCAAAAAGGATTTCAACATTGGAGCTGCAAAAGTAGGTGTCTTCATTCCCTCCAGGCAGATAGAGAAGAAAAGAGAGAGAGAACTACTTTTTATCCTTATCCCTGCCTATCTTGCCTTGCTGTGCTAGCCACTGGTCACTATCGCCGTATGAATAAACATGTTGACCTCTGCTAGTTTTCCTGGTGGGCACAGTCTGCAACTGCTTAACTGAAGAGCACAGTGTACTGAAATAACCTGCAGAGGTTATTTTACTGCTTATGGGTATGTGGACCCTGATACAGAGACCCTTCATTACAATGGAAAATTCACGGTACCTCAGGACGTTTAGGCAAACAACCCCCATCCTTAAAAATACTATCTCTGTAAAGTAGTTGTGACAGCTTAAGCTCCAAGCTTTGAAAAGGCACCATTTCCTGTGGCTTCAGTAATAACAGTGCCCAATTCATGCTATTTACTGAAACAACAGTATTTCCAGAAACTGCTTCTAAAAGTATTTCAGAGCTAGTGCCCAGCACGAGTTTTGGGGGCTTGTTTATAGAGGTAAAATAAATCTGTGTGTGAATGCCATGCTTCCTGACTCGACTCTGTGTGTGTGCCTGTGTGTGTGGCGGGGGAGGCTCTGTTGGCTTCCCACCCGGGGTGCACCAGCATATGCAACTAAATTTACTCGTGGTTGTAAAATTGTTCTGCAACACACTGATTTGAGATGTTGGCCTTCTGTCTCTGACAGAAGCATAGAAGGGGGTGCAATTTGTATTATATGGTCAGTTATGCAGGATGCAGCACATTGAAACATAGTATGCAGCCACTGTCTCCCAAAACCAAAATTCTCAGGAGATTTTGTTAGCCTCTCCTGGCCATAAAATGATGGGCTAGGTAAAAATAACTGGTGGTAGCATGTGTGTCAGTCAGGGTGGCAAACAATTTTTTCTTCCGGATTGGTGAAGTTCTCATTTTCTTTCAGTTTTACCACCCACATCATGAATGGAGAAAAGCTGTTTCTTTTCTTTTCTTAGAATCTAAAGGAAAAATCCTGTATAGGACTATATTCCATTAATGTATTTTGTTTCAAAGGTAACTTTCATGTATATAATTTCTACAAGGCATTTACGTAATGATGTAAATTCAGTGAAAAAAAATAGAGAAACTGATCGCATAATTCAGAATATTTTTGGTGGGGCATTTCTAGAATAGAGGATTGAATGAAATGAAGGGACTTAGGAGAAGAGGTATTAAGGTAGATTAAAAAACTACTGATTAATCAGAAGTACTGGGAAGCTTCTTCAGAAACAGGATCAGAGAAGACAGGGTGGATCCATCCATTCAAAAAGCAGGAATCAACATGACAAGACAGAAAAAGCAGACAGAAAGCATGTTCCTCATCTGATTAAACTGATGAAGATTCTCTGATTTCAGTAAAGTTGTATGAATTTATGTCAGCCAGAAGATTTGTCCTTAAAACAAAGGGATCAGATGTGAGTGAAAATCTTAAACAGGGTGGAGCAAGACAATATGAATGAGAAGGTAAATCAAGCTCTGAAATTCCTGTGGATAGGATATGCCAGTCTGGGGGTGTTGAAGGGGAAAAGAAGGGCTGATGGAAGAGAAGGAGGGATATTTCTTCTACAGTGGCTGTAAGGCAACCTCCTGATCCTGTACACAGTGATTGGATCTCAATGGATTAGGTTCTATCTTGTGGTCTTGTTGTCTTTATTTTCTCCATAGTGTTTTGTTACAGAGGCCTTTCAATAAAAAACACTGTGAGAAAGCAAGCTCTTAGCTCTGAATTACTGAGGGATTATGGTGGATTGCTGTGTTCAGGTAGTGGAACTCCATTGCTGTGAACAACAGCAGCAATGTATACACAGCCAATTATATAGCACGTTCTCTATTTTTGTTTACTTATGGTAGCTCAGTATATTGTCTAGTTTAAAAATTTTCTGTATTGCTTGTGCACTAAGTATTGTATTAGAAAATGTGCAAAATAGCCTATTGATGCATTGCATCAATATGCTTTAGAGAAATTCAATGATCCCACAGCTGTATTTTGTCCTTGGTCATCACACATTCTTGTTATGTTAGCAAATTCTGCCATATTCTAAGATCCTGTACTGGCTTTCAGAAAAGAGATTGGTCTGTGTGAAAACAGTTGACATTTGAGCAGGATTTAGAGTGATCACTAGGATCAGGATGCTTTAGTTTTTGTGAAGTTATTTTTCAAGCTGCATTGAAACAAATTCTGCTGAATTCCTTTCATTCCTGGTTGATGGATTCATGGGGGAAATTCAGCCAGCTGTGTTATGGAACAGGTAAGACTAGACCTACATATTGGTTCCTTCCAACCTTAAAATGGTAATTTAAACTAGTGGCAATACAGGATATTCTGATCAAGTCATTATTGCTGTACTGATTTTAACACTGGTAAGGAATTAGTCTGCATACTTGAGGTTGTAGGTGATTTTGAGGTCCAATTAAAAGACTTTGGCTTAGGTATGTAGACCTACTGTTTACAATAGCTTAGCTTCTGGCAATGGATGTGTGTGGATTTGAGACACAGAGAAGGCCAAGAGCATAGCGATGATACCAGACTTATCAGACCTGTAGTACTGGGAGTCACAGGCCTTTCTTTTAAGACTTCTCTTGACAAATACAGAAACTTGAAAGAACCATTTCCTATGTAAAACCCCAAACACAGATCCATTTATGAAGCCTAATAGAGGAGATAAGTGGTTCCAGTCCTCCTTTACAGTAACTAGGGGGTATTCCATAGTACATATTGCAAAATATGTTTTCTCCTGAAAGCAGGAGTCTATAAACAAGCAGTCACCTGCTCTGTATGACCTTATAGAGGCTCTGTTCTTTCCTATCTGCTACTGTGTCTGGGTAGTTATTACAGCCGTTTTCTTTCTCCACAGCAAACTTTTAAAGTTGAGTTGTAATTGAGTAACAGCAGTGCTTCACCCAACACAGCTACTTTAATGTTCTCCATTTCACAGCATCAGCTCTGGTGTTAGGATACTGGAACATGAGCCATTCCTGATGTCATGACACTGATGGCAGAGGCTTGCACCTCAGTAATGGACCATGGTTGGGCTAATGTCAGTCCCAGTTGAATTTATCAGCTGGAACATAGTAAGTACAGCTTTTTTAATGGAAGATGAGCACTAGTGGTGTAGCACCCTGATGATGGCTTAACAAAGCATAGAATCAGCAGTTTCTTTGGCCGCATGCAGTGCAGCACACTGATGTCCCTGAGCTGTAACTCTATGTAGTGTGCAAGTTTGTACTAATTCTTCTTCCTGAATGGCTGACCAAGATGTTAAATGGAGAAAAGCCTATCAGAAGAAATAAAAACAGATCCCATTCTTTTTTAAAACCAGCAGACCACAGTTTGGATGAGCTGGTTGATAAGATGCTGGCTGATGTCTGCATCACTACCAGCATAAATGTATTCCTTTCCTTCTGAGTAGCATGCTTATTATTTTCACAAATTAGCACATTTTTGTGTTTCATTAATGCTTCTCAAGTATTCTGAAGACAATGTGATGACAAACCACTGACAAAAAAATCAAATTGTGCAAATTAAATCAGGCTGATTTGTAATAGAGAAGAGGAAAAGCAGAAAACCATTTATACACCTCAGCAGGGAAAACAATAATATATGGCAGAAATATGTACTACAGGCAAACCTAGTTAGCTGAGCTCCTAGCACAAGAAGCTTGGCAGCTTACTTACTGTGCTACGTACGTGTCATTCCTGCAAGAAGGTGTCATTTTTGTGGCTGGTCTTCATTTTTATGGAGGTTTTTTGCTGGCCAGTGTTTGTGTTCAATGGCAGAAATCACCCATGCAAGAACCAACAGTGACTGCTGCTTTCAGGGGAGCCCTATTCTCAAGTCTGCTCATTTTAACAGAAACAAAGGACAGGGCATCCTGTCAGCATGACAATAGAAAGGTAGATCACAGGGCTGGACCCTCCAATACTCTTCCATAGGCATTCATGGTAAAATACTAAAGTCAGCAAATCCATAGGTGCAGAGACTCCACCGACGCAAGCAGGACAAAAGGCATTTCTAGCTCTGTTTTTTGTAGTGTGAGGAGGGTTTTTTTCTTAGATAAGTCAAAACATGTAAGAAAATATTTTCAGTTGCTGGATATAGAGTTTAAATGTGACTTTTGCTTCCATTTGATTGTCTGACTAAGCAGATCTGAAGCTCTAAGGATAAATGGTCTATGCCCCAATGACCCTTCTCTAAAACAACACAAACCAATTACTTCTGAGCTAATGTATATTTCTGAAAATGACTCTAAACACTATCAGATACATAAATAAGTAAGGACTTTACTTCAGGTTTGTCTTTGGTTCACATAGAACTTCCATAAATACTTGCAAATCATGAGGATCTTCAGTTTGCTTTTGTGTCACGAGACAAAAAACGCAAGTGTGTTTTGAGACTGTATTTAATCTGAGCCAGCACTCATTATGTGTTATCTAAATCAATACAGTCTGGAAAGAGTATTGTGAGAAAGGGAAGGACACACTGTTTAATGAAACAGGAGCTGGTCCTACGGCTTTGTAAATCTACATGAGATGCCATAATGGAAAGGGAAATACTAAGGCTTAGAGTCTGAATACCTACCAGTTGGTTCCTGCTGAAGACAGTGTGCTCAGCTTCAGTTCAGAGAGATTTATTTTTCTGGTTCCCTTATCTTCTTCACAAAGCATGCAAAGTTTATCAGATAGAGAGGAGCATAGAACTGACAGGGAAAGGATGAGTGAGTGGATTGCTTGCCCTCAGCCTGGTAAGCCCAAGATGATGTTCTCCCTGCCTTCTTTTTCTCCTTATGCCTGGCTTGTTAAAGCATTTGTGAATTAAGACATTAGAGAACCTGCTTTTGTGGCTAATTAAATTTTTCAGACTGAGAAAAAGGAGGTCTGACAGCCAGCTGGAGAATACCTGTGGTCCACAATGTTTATGGTAGGGGAAGAGATGACACACAAATACAGGAATTGTAACTCAGCAAGGAATCTTCCTTCTTTCCAGACAAAAATGTTTGTGTTCCCTGGGCTTTTTTAACTTCATCTGTCTCATTTTTTCCCCCCTATTTTCTCTCTCACCCCCTCCCTTTCCTCTGCAAAGGCAGAGGGAAATTTGTATGCATGGCTCCAACTGTGCCTTGTCCTGTTCTGGTCAGGTCAGGGCACTAGTGTTAGCAGAAATGCTAGTGAGGGAAGAGGCTGAGATTGGTTTTATGAATTTGTGCTTTGCAGGCACAAATTTGCATGCACAAATAAGCATGCCTGGCTGCCACCCTCCTTATCAGCCTGCACTGCTGGTCAGGCGCTGTGACCACCCATAGTGGCTTTTCTTCCTTTCATTTTCTCTCGCTGAAGCTTTTTGCCAAGATATCTCACCATGTCTAACTCTGTTCCAACCTGCCGAGCCTCCTCCTGTGCCACTCCACCCCATTGTCATATCTTCTGTTGAAAACATTTGCTCCCCTCTTCCCGTTGTCCTCAAACACGGACACAAGACAGACAGTCAGACAAGGAGAAGGAGGCTGAGCACTGTGAGCTGTGGCAGAGACCATGCAGGAGGTGTTTGGCCGAAGGATCCCATGTTAGAGCTCAGGCATGGATTGTTCTTGCGTACACACACAGGCAAGTGTGGATGTTTTCTATGGAATAAACTAAAACTTGAAGAATATATCCCAGTTGACTCCTAAAGCACTTCTCTAGCTGAAGATTTTTCTGTAATTATCTTTGTTATATAACAACTATGGGCTCCTTAATTCAATTTACAATTAAAAAAAAAGAGGTAGAAATGCATTTTTTTCTTTAAGAATATTTCAGCTAGGTTTTTTTTTTAATCATTGTTCTTCCTTTAGCTTTAATTTTATCATACTTCTCTCCTAATTAAAATACAGTTTATTTTCCCCAAGTTGTTAAAGACAAAAGATCACTTTTCTCATACTCTAGACTAAATTGTATTTTAAAAACAGAACACCCTTGCTTTCTTGTACAATAGGATTTATTGTAATATTTTGTATCATCATCGTAATTAGGAATTGTGTACCCCTGTTTTAACAAAGCTTCCAGTCAGCAACACTGAAAGTCTTATGGTTCTTACCCACTATGAACAGATCCTACTTTGAGCCACTATCTCTACTTGGACGTAACAAATCTTTCGCCTTTCCCCACCACTCAGTTAATGCATGTGATTTCTTGGAAACCCCCTAAATAAATAAGATCTTATCACTTTTTATTAAGATTTATCCAAAGCTCTCAATTCATGCATCCCCTAGTTTGTATTAATGTTAGGGATTGCCCCCAATACAGGACCCAGGTGCAGCACCTTGCACTTGGCCATGTTGAACTATATGATGTTTGCACTAGCCCACCTCTCCAGCCTGTCCAGGTCTCTCTGGATGGCATTCCTTCCCTCTAGAGAATCTGCTGCGCCACTTGGTTTGACTGGGAGAGCAGAGGAGACCACCACCTGTGCTCCCAGTCCTTTTAACATTTCTCTGAGGAACACATAGTCTCTTCTGCGAGGTGGTTCAGTTTCCTTATTGCAGGATCACTAGACCCTACATGGAACAGCAGGAGCAGATGGTACTCCATAGGGTTCACCAGGCTTAGCAGCCTCTCTGTGACATTGTGAAATGTTTGCTTCTGGTAAGAAGCAAGCTTCTCTAGAGAAATTGTCTGGATGGTGAATGAACTGGGCATTGGTCATTGCAGGCAGTGAGCAGTTATACTGTGAATCACTACTTGTTTTTCCTCTCCCTTTTTTAAGCGTTATATTTCCTCCCCTTGTTATTTCCCTTATCGTTATCATTATTGTTATTATCAGTGGTAGCAGTGGTAGTACCATATTGTATCTTATTTTAGTTATTAAACTATTCTTATCTTAACCCACAGGTTTGACCTTTCTCTGATTCTCTTCCCCATCCCACTGGGGAGGGAGGGTGAGCGAGTGGCTGCATGGTACTTATTTATCAGCTGAGTTTAAAACATGGCAGGGTCTTCAGATACAGCATGAGGCTGTGTGTGAAACCTGACGATGGGGACTCTGACCATGTACTTCATACTATACAAACCCAAACTCTTTAGTCTTTTGCTCTGTTCGTGTAACTCATAATCATCTCAAGTTTTCAGCATAAGCTGTGACACTGATCACACACGCAGTGTGTGCTGCAGGTGATGTACGTGGGGTCCAAACACAGCTGATGAGAAAATGCCTCCTGCTTCTTCAGGTAACCAGAAGCAGGGCTGAAATTGTTGAATTCCATCCTAAAAACACCGTGTATGAAGGTTTTTGTTTCAAGAGGGTTAAATGAATTATAATGAGTGTACCCACTTACTGTTGGGTGTGTGATGATATGGTATCCCTAGCTGTGCAGAAATGCATAGCAAGTGTATGCTTGGGCTTTTTTTGTAACAAGAAAATACACAATCAGGTAATTTTGTTTTTCCACATGAACCTTTGAATGCAGCCTGCACTCATGCCACGTGAAAGGGGGGGAAGATTTTCTCGACCCCTAGTGTTTTATCTGTCTATCAGCACCCCAGGAGAGCCATGACCCTTGTGACTGACCAGTCTGTCAGCATCCTGTTATAGGGACTTTTCACTGAACAGTGGTGTTTGATCGGAGGCCAATTCAACTGACTTGCTCAGGGAAACGTGCCAACAGCATCAGGGGGACCTCTCAGTGGGTCTGCCCACTTTGTTTGAATGTGCTACCCACTGCTGGCTACTGCTAGCACCCACAAAGGACTAACACTAACAGGTTACATAATAACACTCTTTATTAATATAAAATCATGACAAATTAAGGTTCTTGATTGCTGATGATAGGGACTGTCTACAAAAACAAGCTTGAATTGATATACAACCAAACCATAATCATCAATAACAGCTAGCAGGAGTTAGTTATCTAACACATGTAAGATAAAGTTCTTGCCCAATAGGCATCTTCATGGAGAAGACAGGTTCAGCCCATTGACTGATCCTAGAAGTTACAATGGTGTCTTCCCTATCTCCCCTCCTCTCTCACTCTTATATTCTTTACTCTCAGGTGGAGCTTGAGTGACTTTAATCATACATTCTTTTATTATTGATTGGTGTAAAATTCTCATTTAAAGACATAGCCAATAAAAAGATGCAAAGCACATCCCCCATGAGGGGTGGTTGTACCTTGGAGGCGGGTAACTTTGGGATGAAGGTGTGTGTTAGCATTACAATGAGCAAGATTCACCTAAGGAAAGTGATTTTGCCACAGCTGTTGGCTCAGCAATGGACATCTTCTCATATTTTCCATTCAACAGCTGCTATGTGGCTTATCAGCTGCCTGGCTGTGGCGTCTCAACTCTGTTCCATCCTCCATTGCTTCTCTAGGATAGCAGGTTGTGTTGCCTAGGGAACCATGGCAGAGTAGATTTCATGCATACAAACCGTTCTGAAAGTGGCAACTCTATTTTACCTTTAAAAAGCATCTGTAATGCTGCAACTTCTGTTAGACCCCAGTTTTCTCTAATTTCCGCCCCAACAGTTGATTTTCCCATAAAGCATATTATAGATTTATGAACTCGCTGTACTCCAGAACTTCCATAACTGAAATGAGAGTCCGGACACCCCATTATTATCTAAAAAGACATTTATTCATGCAGGTCAAATTGATTTGAAGTGTCCACTTCTCATTTCAAATGCATTATTTCTGAAGTGATAGTTGGGGTTATTTTTATGTGCTGTGTTAATTTGACTTGGATTCGCTGTTGAATAGATAACTTTCGGTTTATTACTGCAAACCTTCTTCTGTTCAGCACCCGGAGCAGTGGTTGGGAAGTCAACACAGAATCCTAATCTCCTTTTCTCAGCAAGGATTAATATTTTTGTTTAATACCCAGCTTCCTCTAACAGAAGCCTATATGTAATGAGATGGTGAAACCTTTTCTCAAACCTTGTTTCTGAGTGATTGCAACTGCGGTTTTGTCATAGGACCTCAGCAGGCACCACTGGTAATTAGTATCTTCATATGCAATCCTTAACAATTTGCATATACTGTTTGTAGAAGCTATGTGTTGGAGCCTGGTGAGTAATCCGTGTTATTGCAGATACATGTGCACTGTAATTACACTGTTCTTTCTAATGCTGCAGTCATAAAAACATAACAGGCAATGACCTATATGGAGCCTGGGTCCAGGCTGAAAATGAAAAGTGCACCATCAGTCTGTTATATATGATGCTTGAGACAGGTTTCCCAAACTCTTAAATGTGCTAGTGACTTCCTCCTTTCCAAGATCTAATGCTATATTTTTTGAAGGATGGACATTTTTGAGATTCTCACTGTTGCTGAGGAATGCAATTCGGAAAGGTTGTGTGTATGCTGGAAGTCAGAATTCCAGAATTTTAAATGCCCAAGAAAAAGGCTTGTAAGAACTTATTTCAGTTCCCCATATCTCGACACAACCCTAAGGAGAAAAAAAGATTCTTGTTAATTTGATTTGTATAGTTTTAGAGGATGAAATGCGTCAATAAGCGATGTTTCAAAGTCATGCTCTTTCTCTTATTGGACTGATTTTTGGCTAAGGACAAGAAGCTATATAATTCAATTTGAAGTTTCTGTCATTTCATTAAGCAATAATATAATGTGAAATCATCTTCCTTCTAAAATTTTAATTTTTCAAGAGTTTAGCATTGCATATCAATACATAGAATAAGTCAAGAACTTTTGAATAAGCATAAGGTCATGAGTCGTAGGACTGAAGGCCAGCTTTACTTTGCAGACTCATTATTTTAAGCTAACTCTGCAATCACTTTATGCCTTGCAAACCAAATAGTAGAATATCATTAGAAAACAGAATTATGAGACCATGGTTGTGGTAGCACCTGCTCAAGTAAAAAGTTTATTCAGCTGCTACAAAAATAAAAGAGTGTGCAAGAGAGGTGTTTTTATCCACATGATGCTAACTCAAATCCAAAATGGATACTTGAAATTGTGGAGAAGGACAGAACGCAATGGTGGGTTAGAGAAAAAGAATAAGAGGTGACAAAGACCAAGCTTACCATTCATATAAGCTATGAGGTAGAAATGAATGAGTTTGTGTCTGTTCCGTGAGTAAAATCCAGCCTCAGTTAATATATATGGTGGGAGGGAGAGTTGGTGTGTGTTTTGTTACTCTGCTTAGTGCTTTTTGTAAGCAAGAGGCAATTCTCTTTGTCATTCCAGTTATTCCCACACCAAGGACTCTGAAGTCTCCTTCACCACTTGTAAGAGCACCTGAGTGATGTTTCTGACAGTCCTGTGTTACTCTCATTTTCATCATGGTGTGTCTGATGGAGCAGGAAGGAGAGTCAGCATGTGAACGGTGACTGCTGGGAAGTCTGATCCAACTTCACACAGTACCATTCTTATAATGAAGCAGATAAAAGTGTAAAATTAAATGGCTCCAACTTTTTCCATGAAGTGGGTAGATATGAGAGGGGTGACCACAATTCATTTAGTTCTGGGAACGCATTCACCAGAATGCTGATGATGAAAAACTGGAGATGTCACAGGCAGGAGCAACAGGGGGAAAAAGACCAACCAACCAATCAAAGAAAGCCCCCAAAACCAAACCTCAACCACTGAAATGGGAAGAATTGAAGAAAAAAGAAGTAAAGTTTTAAATAGCCAAATATATATCATGTAGAGAGTGATAATTTTGGTTCTGATTCAGGAAAACACTTAAATATTTACTTAAGTGCTGCTATGAATGTGAAAACAAAGAAACTGGTAGCAGTCCAAGTATACAGCGTCCTACCCCTGATGTTGGGAAGGAATAACCTGGGAAGATGTAAATATTAAAAACTTGCTTTTCATCTGGTTAGAATACGGGATTTGCTATTTTAAGTGAAACTTTTCTTGGGACTTTCTAAGGTAACAAAATATCATAGTAGTAAATATTTTCTTTGGGATAATTCCAGCCTGGCAGGGAAATCAATTCATTGATCCCAGAGATTTTCTTGTGTGGTTTGCTCCATTGGAACATTTAAAAAATGAAATTGGGAAAAATGAAAGTAGGAAAGTAGGAATTTACTGAAGTGTAAACTCGGTGCTATTTCAGTGTTAACTTTCCACTAATTATCTTTGAAGGCTGTGGAGTGAAACCCTCCCTCTTCTCTTACACCTTCCTATTACCCTTAATATATTATTATCCAATTTAGCTCCACTGCCAAGGGAATCTTTTGCTCTCTGATCTCTGCTGTAAAAGAAATGAAAAAGCACAAGTAAGATGACAAAGTCTGAAGGAGCAAACTACACCAGGTTCATGCATAATGTAGCCATCACATCTTCTCTTCTTTTAATATTACTGAATTCATATGATATTCAATGCTCACACTCAGAAAAGATAGAGACATATCTGTTCTTTACTTACAGATATTATTCCCACATTAATGAATTCTCTTTTCTTCAACAGATAAAAATTTAGGAGACAGGGAATTCCTCCTCTCTCAAGTTCTCTTGATTATAAAACATTTTACATAATTAACAGTAAATGATAAGAATTTTGTTTTCTTAGAAAGTAAATTTTAACATAGCTTTCACATACCATATTAATAACACACTTTAATACTTCTGCTTCCAAATGCAAGCACAAGCTAAATAGCGTTCTGGATTAACAAAAAATAAAACAAAGAAAACCAAAAGACAACTGAAAATAATTACAAAGCTAATTCACTTCAATTGCATAAAAAATTAATCTTATGCAACTTTAAAATATATGTCTACTGCACTAAGTCCCTAGGCAGTAGAGCGTTGAAAAGTATGATGTAGCCTTATTTCAGTCATAAGGGAACAGCTCAAACTTCCTAGAGCACTTACTGCTATAAGTAATATGAAATGTTTGCTGAGATATCATTATAAGTGTTTCCTTCAGAAAGATGCATTATAAACAATTAATAGGAGAGAGTCTGCAAGGAGATTTGTTCTGTTTCTTTAAAAGTGAAGAGACTCTGCGGGAAGGATACTAAGCAGCCTGGTTTATATATACAAGAAAACAATCAACTGAGGCAGAGCAATGAAGGGGAAAAATGCTTTTGTTTCCCACTTCTGCTAAAGCCCTTATTCAGAAGAGCATAGCTGCTCTTTGTTTGCCATTGCCAAATGGCTTAGTATCACATTGTGATTTCTTTGTGATCAGTGCCAATTAAAAGGAAACAAATCAATGTGTAGGAGAAAACTTAGTTTGATGAGGAACCCCAGAATGACAGAAGGGGACAGAAGTGTTACAAAAGAATTTACTTCTGAATGATAAATGCTCGGGGTAGCAAGATGCATCCTGATCATCAGCTGATACACGGCAATGTGAGAAGACTGAAAACATTAAGCAGTTATTTGCTTTTATGGAAAAATGAGGTGCAAGTGGCTGAAGCCTTGTTTTTAAATACCCAAATGGCTGAGATGGGCAGATAATAACGCAGTGGCCGGAAAAAATATGGAAGACTCCTTGCACAGGCATTGGTGGTTTGGTGTGAGGGAGAAAGAACTTACAAAATGAAATATTTAAAGGATGATATTTAATTAATAGCTCTTGGCCAGTAACTCCTTGTTCTGAAAGTAGAAATCAGTGCTTTTTCTTTCAACTAACTTTGCTAGAAATCCCTAATTTGATGTATTGAAATTGACATAGAAATT